>JAJSOF020000013.1:129421862-129669362 GCA_025594305.2 Periplaneta americana | reverse complement strand
AGCATAAAACACAGGTTGCACGCAACATTTTATGGCAATATCTTAAAAACCGTGTGAGTTGTCAGGGAAACTGTTGCAATAGAGACCAAGTTACCGGTAAGGGCGTCATTTTGAATTGATAATTATACGCGACGGTAATAATTTTACTAAATCTGAAAATAGTATAGGTACACTTGCAGAAATTACGTATATTGACCGTATTAGATTTCAAGGTTACTGAGTTATTCGTTGCTGAGAAACAAAATTGAATTTCACCAAGGCCTACTCATTGCTGTGTGTCCGCCTTTATGTGTACACTGTCAACAATAGTCTATGTTCCTCTATGCTCAAGAATATTCGTGTGGGATAAAGAATTCCTGAAACCTGTCCCATCTTAATTTCGAGCTCCATCTTACAGGAGGGTGGACGGTGGAAAGGGGGGGGGAACTTCTCGCCTATGTGGCTTCTGCTGACATTGAACAAATGTAATTAAATTCCGCGCGTCTCCAAATTTCAGACTTTCCTAATTCCGGCACGCGCACTCTTCTGTTGTGCTCCTGCCGTCGACATGGTTTGCGTTCGCGCCTTGCCTAACAAAAATACTTACAGGGGATTCGCAACTCACAGTTAGTATTAGAATCTAATTTCTTCACGGTTCTCAACCCTCAGCTCTCAACGCCTTTACACTTCTATGAGGGCTCACGCATTTTATCTTGTATTGCTAGTCTCTAAATAATAATAACTTGAATGCAAAATACTTCCCTACACTCCTTATTGTAATTTTATGATATCTTAATCATATTGTAATTTTTTTCGGCTTCTCTGTTTCCTGCCGTCTTTAATGTTCTTCTCATTACTCCTTTCTATCCCCTTACTCGATATAAACCATATCTTCTTCTACTTCTCTAATTCTTTATAATTACTCTATTCTTTGTCCCGTCCATTCTGTTTCCCCTCTTTTTCCCCTTAAGTTTCTCTTACCTTCTTCGTCCTCACCTTAAAAATTATTCTTCTCTTCCTCCTTCAACATCTTTTTCGTCTTTCTCTCTCCTTTTCTCTCCCTCCTGATACTTACTTCCTTTCTATTTATCCACTTACATTTAAGCCCCTCTACATACTCGTATTTTTCTTCTTCTAATCTTCCATTTCTTTTTATACTCCTCTTCTATATAAATATTCTTGCCCTCCTCCTTATTTTTAATTTTCTCTTCCTTAACTTTCGCTTTACTTCTTCCCATCGTTTACCTTTCCTCCTTGTCCTCTTTCTCTTCTTCTTTTACCACATTTTGTTTCTGTTTGTAATAAGGTTTTTCTTGTTTATGCTTTTTTAAGTTATGTACATTAAAAATTAATATTAGAGGAGAAAAACTCGCCGGAGATCGAACCCGGATCCTTGGTTCTACGTACCAAGCGCTCTCACCATTGAGCTACGCCGAAGTCCAATCCACAGCACCGGATCGAACTCCCCTCCTCCAGTGTTTTTCCCTTTGTGGCCTGACTCCAAGTCAGGCATGTATGTTGACATTTTATTAAGTCATTCATTTCATACAATATTCTGATCACGAGACACAATCATATAGCCTACTTTGTCTTTTTGGGATTTACTTCCAAACCTATCTCTTTACTTGCCTCAATTTTATTATTTTATTTTATTGTACGCATTACTTTCTACTTTAGGTTGATTTATTGTGAAGTGGAAGAGAAGGCCTGAAGGCCTTCACTTTACACTAATAAATAATAATCATCATCATCATCATCCTTCACGAATTAGGCCTCTCTAGACCTGTTTCGGCCCCATCTATCAGTCTTCTAAAAGGTCTTCCTGGTCGACGATGTCCTCTAGTTTTATACTGTATCATAATTTTTGGGATTCTTGAATTTTCCATTCTTCTTGCATGATCTAGCCAATTTAATTTGTATCTGTTGATTTTTTCTTCTACTGACTCTACTTCTAATTGTTATAAAATTTCTTCATTCCTTTTTCGGTCTAAAAGAGTATATCCTGCTGTCCTCCTGAAAAATTTCATTTCCGTTGCTTTGATTCTGTTCATGTCTTTTTTCTTTAATCCCGCTTCCGTATAAAAGGGAGGGTAATGCTAGTGTATTATATATTTTTATCCCTGTAGATTTTTGTACGAATTTAGCTTTTAATGTATTGTTTATTATTCCTAGAATTTGTGTAAATTTTGTAGTTTTCTTGTTCACGTCTTTTTCATTTTGATGAGATATTTCACAACCCAGATAACTGAAATTTTGTACTTGTTCGAGGCATTGGTTATTGTGTATTATCTTACTTCTGACTGGGTCTTGTCCTAAAAATGCCATTACTTTATTACTTTTAATTTCGGTGCTGAAATTTCCATCCCAAAATCTTTTAATATTTCATTTAATGTACATAATCCTCTTTGTAAATTATCCTCTGATTTGGAAATTATGACTTGATCATCGGCATAGCGTAAGGTATTTAATGTTAGAGCCCTGGTTATTTTGATTCCTGATGTGTAGATTTGGTTCCATTTTAAAATAATTTCATTTATGTAAATATTAAATAAAGTTGGTGATAAATAATAAATAATTATAATGGCAACTTTAAATTAGCTATAATGCAAAGTTACAAATACAAATTTATACAAACACAAATGCATTTTAACACACAAAGCGCACAGATTACCATAGCATACACAAACTATTAATACCGAAACACATTCATACAAATCCAAACCAGTATGCACAGTTATTCACACAATCCCATGTAATTACATAACATACACAAGTTATACACGTGCGATTATACTGGGTGTTCAGTTCAAAGTGTGTCATGGCTCGCTATATGCCGTCATGTGGCTAGCCGATGAGCATAGAAAATTCAATCTTCCTACACTTCCGCAAAGGTGTATTGCCTAGGAGGCAGAGAAGTTGCCTAGCAAGTACGGCGTTCATTCTGAAGAGTACGTACCGATACGTACGGTAACGCCGGTAGTGGCAGGAATGTGAACTGTTTGGAAATACGTACTGTTGGGGTATGGGGAGAGGGTTAAGACGATTACTTACGTATTTGTTGACATTAACTTCGACGGTCAACAAGGACACGGAGCATTTGATTTGTGTTGTGGAATGTTACCGTACGCAACCGATGATAACAAATACCGTGCGTACGACTTGCCGGCGCAAAACACAGTTCGAAAGAGGTTATGGTAGCACACAGACCGTACAGACCGCCATCTGTTGCTACGACGTTCAAGTTATACCGTACACGTTCTCAAGTTCAGATTGAAGAACGCCTTAAATAATAGGCAACTTCTCTAACATATAAGCTGAAACTCGCTTCAAATCGGTGACCCAACAACAGTGACATCATGACACACTTTGAAATGAACACCCAGTATAAGTACATGCACTCTCATGCTACACGATTTGCCTTTCCCTTTTCGAAAACCAACTTCAAATTGTCAGGAAATCCTTAAGAAATTAGCGACAAAGTCGAGAGAAATTTATCTTGTGAGATCAGTTTTAGCCAAGAACTTCGGCATTTCATTCCTTCAATTTGCATAAGTCTCGTCTAGACGTCTAATTTGTCTCGCAAAATGCGAGACCTCTAAAGCATTTCAAATGACGGGATTGGAATGCTTCTATTTTGGTTTAAAGACATGCGGTTTCGTTCAAGAGGGAAGGGGTGGAAAGGATCTAGGTAGCTATGCATCAATCTGCCTCACAGAGAATAGGACTCGACGAGAAAGCTCCCGGCTTGCCGTTATCACAACTTTGAACTTTTCTCTGCGCGTTCTTCGTTTTGCCAACTACAACTTCGAACCATTCAGTTTTATATATCTAATTAAACCTTCGTCAATTTAATTCCGGTGAAATATTTGCGACTTTGCGAAACGGGTAAAATATTGCTTTCCCGATTTCTATACCCACGCTTAGTTTTGCATTCGCCTATGAGAGATTTTCTCTGTCACCGTCTAACAGCATACAGTGTGTATTTGTTACGGAATTCAACAATTATGAACAAATTTGTTCGAGAAAAACTTACGTTCATCAACATATCAACTGGTGAAATTCACATCATTATTGTTATGACCCAATTAAAAGACATAAACTTCCAAAATCCCCGCTGAAAAAAAATACCAAATATATTATCACTAGAGCCCGAATCTTTAGGCATTTATTTTGATGAAAATAGGTGGGCACATAGGCAATAAAATAGTAAGAATAGGCAGTGAAATAGGTATTTATTATTCATGGAAACAGACAAAAAATAGACAAATACTTAATAACCTATCCCATACGGTACTCACTTTCCTTGGTTACATGTCACAGCAAGATGCTTATTTAAGTTGTCAACTGTCATAGTGAGCCGGCTGTCAGAGAGAACGTTTTCATGGCGGAAAAAGATGTTTCTACTTCTACTGAAGTGATTGGCGCAAACTTAAGGAAACTTATTTCAGAAGGACTGTCTCTACTTTCATTCAGAGATCGGGAAAAACCGACTGTGTATTGTCTCAAAAAGAGGGGTGTGAGAAGGGATTAGAGACTTCAAAGTAAGCGTGACTTGTACTTGTAAGCGACAACAGTAACGGGACCTGGAGACTTGCTTTTAATACTTCCCTCATACCCTTTCTTTCGCTGATAAACCCCGAAGTGACCTGAGCACTGAGGGTTATACTGTTCAAACATATTTGTTAAGTGACATAAAAAATGGAATCGGTAGGGGAGAAAAGTTTACGACTTCTTGGAAACATACGTATTGCTGGAGAATAAGATTCTCAGCAAAGATTTGTGTGAGGTGAATATATATTCTTAATTTGTACAACTGTTATTGTTTGTTTTTTTATATAATTTATGTGCGGTTTATTTTAAATTGCATTAAATATATAGAAAATGTACAATAATGACGTAAAAAGGCTAAAAAAAAGGGTATTTAACCTTAAAATAGGCAACGGGAGCTAAAATAGGCAAAATAAAAATTGAGTCTATCCTCCCCAAATATGTGGAAACGTGTTTATCTCCAATAGGTCTTTCATACATACACTGAGTTTAAAAAAGGCATTTTGCCTAACATTCGGGCTCTAATTATTACAAAATATAATTACAAAATATATATGAAAATAGAATCACACAAATACATTCGATAAAGAAAGGTCATAAGACAGAAACATATAAGTCAAGTAGTAAGGAAAGGCTGTCCCTTTCACCAACTCTTTCCAATATTTACATTTATCAAATAGGCTAGTAAAATTTTGGAGCAATGTACACAAACAGGAAATAAACTATCATACTCAACAAATTCAAAACAGTGTCGTTTGGAAGTGATAAAGTAATAATTGCCGATTCTGAATATAATTTGCAGAAAACTATATACGAACTGTACAAAATAGCCGATATATTGTGTCCCTATCACCACGGCATGGCGCGACCTCAAGTTGCGGATAGAGAAGACGGCCTCCAGATATGGAGGGTAGCTGCGAATATATTGAATAAGCTATCGCGTACAGCCGATAATGAGTAGTCTTTCAGCTTGGAGGTTGGATGAAGGGCTAACAACTCAACACCGTAAAAAAGGAGCTTGTTACGAAACCCCAACATAAACCTCGGAATGGACTGATTCTATGGTACGACCACAGCAGAAGAATAAGGTCATGCGATTTGGAATGTCACGAGTCTTTAGAACAGCAGGGGTAACATTAGTAGCAAAAGAATTAGCTAGATATAGAATAGACTTTGAGGACAGTATGGGAGGTTAGGTTAGATGGGAATGGTATATCACAAATAGAAGGTTATTTTTTGTATTATGGGGAAGAAAACAACAATCATCAAATAGGAACAAGATTCTTTAATCGTAAAAGAATAAAATCAGCAGTAAAAAAGGTGAAATTTATCAGTTACGGATTATCGTATTTAGTACTTAAGGGTAGATGGTGCGATATCGTAGTTATAAATGCTCACGACCCTACAGAAGAGAAAGACGACCATATAAAAGATACCTTCCATGAGGAATTGGAACAGACTTTTGATCAGTTACCTAGATATCACATGAAAATTTTATTGGGAGATTTCAATGCTAAAGTAGGACAGGAATATATTTTTAAATCGATTATTGGAAAAGAGAGTATACATGTAACTAGTAATGATAATGGAGTTAGGTTAGTCAACTTTGCCGTATTAATAATTTTTAATTGTCAAAAGTACAACATTCTCCCATAAGGATATACAAAAATATAACTGGACTTCTCCACATGGGAAAATTCTGACCATTATTTGGTAATTGGAGAATTAAGAGAAAGACTACTGTACTCCAACCACGAGAAAGTCTTTGGGGACAGACGAAGCGGGGTAATGCTATGAATGAATGTTGATGTCATAAGATGTCATAAGGTCACACACGTGGGTACTCGTATCTGTATTGGCTAGCTCTCATACGCACAAACAATAACATTGATACACACACATTGATACTACCCTAGTTACAAAATTAGATCACTGTTAATCTCCTGGTCTTTTAATCTCTCCATACAGGAAATAACATATGCAGGAGAGCGCATGGTTTTTAAACTGATGTTATAACGGTAATATTATCTATCTACTTCGCTCCAATAGATGACGCAATAGTAAGCACATTACTTTCACGGTTGATCTCCTGGTTGGAAAATAGTATCAGTAGTCAAGCGAGTAGAGCAACAAGTTAATATTAGGAGATTTAGTATTCCGAAATTAAAGTCGAGGAAGCTATGCAACATTATCAGGTCGAAATTTCAGATAGGTTTACCGCTTTAGGAAGTTCTGACGAAGTTGAGAAGGAGCTAGATGTTAATACCATGTGGGAAAATATCAGAGATAATATCAAAATTGCAGCTGAGCAAAGCATAAGTTATTCTGAAAACAGGAGAATGGAAAGTTACACAGCGCTGAACTGCACGCATTGTATTCATCATCTGACATAATTAGGTACATTAAATCGATACATTTGAGATGGACAGGGCATGTAACACGTATGGGCGAATCCAGAAATCCATATAGAGTTTTAATTGGGAGGCCGGAAGGAAAAAGACCTTTGGGTAGGCCGAGACATAGATGGGAGGATAATATAAAAATGGATTTGGGGGAGGTGGGATATGATGGTAGGGACTGGATTAATCTTGCTCAAGATAGGGACCGATGGCGGGCTTATGTGAGGGCGGCAATGAACCTCCAGGTTCTCTAAAAACCATTTTAATCTTAAGTAATAGCATTTAAAGGGTTCAACCAATAAAAAGTAAAATTGCGATAAATAGGCCTACCCTAGTATAATATTAGGACAATTAAATCCTTATGGCTGTGGAAAAGATATAAATGTCGAAATTACAAAATTTTTACTAATGCTAAGCTTATGAAATGCAATACATCTTCCTCAATATAGTCCTTTGTCCCCTTAACAATATTTTTCTGAAAAAAAAAAACTATGAACTTTCCAACAAATGGTATTACAATTTTTTGTTACATACAAAATAAGTTATTCGCTCTAAAAATCTGCAAGGTTATTTCACTTCCACCCTTTGAACCGTAAGTAATATCATTAATTTCCAGGCGTTATTCCTTGGTTAGCCTATTTAAAACAAAAATTTAATACAATTTTCTTCTTTATCCTTCCTTTCCGAGCTTATTGAAATACGACAGAGGGCTAAATGATTCTTTATTAGATTTTCTATCGATATGGACAATAATCACTACCCAATTCCCAATAGTTACCGAATAATAGCAGGGTGTTAAACATTTGGGAAAAAACTTTTATGTATTCTTCTAAAAATTATAGGCCTATTTTATTTTCATTGTAACATTTCTAATATTTTTTAAGAGGTGAACATAACAGACCAACCAATTGCAATGTTCACTTGCAATAATAATTATTAAATACAAAAATTACACATGCACAAACACATACATACACACACACACACACACACATATATAAGGTAAACATTGGTAATTTCGTGGCAGTGGTTATTTCGTGATACTTTTTCTTTGCTTCTTTGTGAACTAACCAATGGTGTTACGAGATCCAAATTTCCGCCAAGGGATGCATATGTTGTCCAGTTTCCAGAAACATACAGCTAAGCTTTGTGTGACTACTGTACTTGCTTCAGTGAGCTTTTATGTTTGGAGAGAGCAAGTTTGCGTCGACTTCTCAGGCGTACAAATTTTGTGGATGTTTGTAATTACATTACAGGCTTATTACTAAAGGTAAGCATATGATATTTGGTACAAAGATTTATTGTATCTTCATGAAATTTTAGGAAATGTTTTTGGAATTTTAGATACAGCTGTAGTCGTCATATAGGCTTAGCTTTACTGATAGAAATCTTAGCTGTTTGAGGCGAAATTTTGTTAAGCATTAAGTGTTACATTTTATACTATTTTAAAAATTGTATTACAATAGGAATTTTAGAAATCTGAAGAAAAGATGTGATAACAAAAAAAGAAAACGTAGACGCAATGGGTTCAGTGTAGCTTCTGTTTGATTTGTTATCATGCTAAGTGTCAATGATAAGTGCTAGATAACTTACTTGCAAGAATTGTGACAGAAGATGGAACATGGCTCCACCATTTTGGACCGGAGACAGAGGCAGACAATGGAGTGGCATCATGCAAATTCACCAAAAAAATAGAAATTCAAAAGTGCGCCTTCGGCAGGAAACGTTATGGCTACTGTGTTTTTCGATTCAGAAGGACTCTTGCTTGTGGACATCATGCCACACAGAACCACCATTAATTCTGACGGGTATGTTGCAACTCTCAAGAAACTTCAAGTTAGACTGAGTCGTGTTCGACGACATCGGGAGAAGCAGGATGTTCTGCTATTGCACGACAACGCACAGCCTTATGTCAGTCACAAGACCACAGACCAGATCAGAAAATTCGGATAGACAACACTGAAACATCTGCATTACAGTCCTGAACTGGCACCGTGCGATTACCATCTCTTTGGTAAACTGAAGGATCCCTTTGCGGAACGAGGTTAGAAGATGACTCCCTTGTGCTCGCTGTTAAAGAGTTGCTCAGACGTGTTGGTCCAGACTTTTACCGTGCTGGTCTACAGGCCCTCGTTCCTAGGTTACGTAAGGCAGTTGAAAGGGACGGGGATTATGTGGAAAAGTGACATTTTGTTCCTTAAGGATGCATCTACATTCTGTGAAAAAGCAAAGCTGTAGGATAAAAATATAATTTTTAAACAAACGTTATGCATTACTTTTGGAGTTACCCTAGTAATATAGACTATAGTAAAGTCCATAATAAAAGTGTTCACCCTTTCAAGGCAAAGAAGATCCCTTTTCAATATCAATTTTTACTTTGATTTCATTCTTATTATGTGTTGATATGTATTTCTATGTTTTATTGCTATGAATATTAGACGGAATTAAACTTGAATAGTTTATATTATAGAGCGTAACATTGAAGATGTTAATGAGATTTATTTAATCTTTAAGTATTTATAGAAGTTTCCTTTATTTCTACAGTGAAAGTGTAGCGTTTTAAATGTCTTTAAACTATATAAATTAGAAATGTAAACGGAGTTTAACCGCTAAAGTGTGTTTGAAGTCTTGTAACAATAAATGAGAATTTCATTTGACTTTAATGAATTTTTCCACAATTCTTCTACCTCTCACGAAATTATCAATGCAATATCACGAAATTACCAAGGTTATCACGAAATAACCAACCTTTCAGCTTAAGTTGTAAAAGTGTTTTTTGGCACATATTCAAGAACGTATCCAATCTTTTATGTCTCCAGATTTGTACAGCAAGTTATCGTCTTTTAGATGAAAAAATTGGAATAAGGATATGTTTACACATTTACAATTTAAATTAGTTTTCATGAAATTATCACGAAATTACCAATGTTTACCCTATATATGACTATTTTCAAAAACATTTTTACCAGCGTTTTGATCAGTAAGTTGAAATTTCAAGTTCGGTTTTATTTTGACTACGGCTAAAGTAATATGATTTCAAAGTGTACGAAATCGTTTTCGATTTGTTTGAAGACCCAAAATCATGTAACTCCATGATGTCTCAGTACTGATGTAAACTTGATTTAGAAACGTTTGAAAGCGACTGTAGACATGGAAAATGATACCAATCCTGTATTTGCGTGCAAAGACTTGGAAATCACAAAAAAATCTCGAAACTAGATATGTGACACTCGGCATCGAACTCCAGACCTTACGAATACAAGGCAGGCTTTCCTATCAAGACAGCACCGTGCTCAGTAAATTTTATCTTTATAAGTTACAAAAAACTATACAAACACCAGAGAGAGAGAGAGAGAGAGAGAGGCAATATTAAGCAGAAAGAATGGACGTAAGTATTTGCAGAAATCCTGTCCCATTGATAAACGGTCAGCTATCTGACCCATCATTGGAGCTGGAGTTACGCCAGACCAGAAAATTGCCTTTCAGAAAGTGCACGAAGGTAGGAACATTTTAATCTTATAAATATGACGTCACAAACTCGTACATGCTCTTCTCTTGTACCTTGTTGGCCTTATAATGCGAAACTGAGTACAAAGTTGCGTAATGAGACGAAAGATCGTCGTGTATCGCCCAGGGCAGGGTGAACTTTCTAAGTATTGCATTTTACCTGGGGAAGAGATTCATGGACGGCTTCACTGTCTGTTTATGAAACTACGTCACTCAACGGAAGTTAGAGAGATGCTCTAGACTTCTAGAGATTACAAGTCTCTCCATTCTATCTTATGTTAACGGATTTAAAATAGTAGGGAAGTGCTGGATTTTTTAGTTTGGTAGTAATTGTTTGCACTCCGTCGTCTGAAGAATAGCGGAGTCAGAATTTCCTTGTTGTAAATTTGCGCATAAGAAAGTCATGATTAGACCTAGGATTTATAGACTCGTTTAGCTTAGATTGAAACAGATATTCTTTCTCCTAGTTTTAGGCACTAAAATCGCTCGAGAGTTTCTCGTGTTGCATATATTTAGAGATATTTACATAACATTGTTGCAACATATCCTATTCGAGCCTAAAAATCCGAGATCTAGTCATGATATACGAGGCGCGTCCATAAAGTAACTTTCTCACTCGTCCCACAGCTAGCAAACCATATGTTGCGCGAAGCGATTGCGTGTGCGTGACAGAGTAGTGTCCTGGCATGGCGCATGCGCTAGCGGAACTTCCTGAGTGCTTTCAGTAGCTTCGTTGCATTGGTTGAAGATGGACGTTCCTATTCCAGCTCCCGCCGCATGAAATGCAGTCAGTGAGCGTATTCCGAATCTCACCGGTGAGCAATCCGATGGCATCACGGTGTTCCGAATTCCACCGATGACGTCATTGATGCTATGACGTCATTGATGCTCCACCGGTGTCGCACCGGTGCCATCAACTTGCAGAGATGGTGGCAGTCTCCATCAGCCGCCATCAGTGAATCTGATTGGTTCTTGTATAGGGCGGGAATTAGCAGACGAATAACATCGTGCACTATTGTGTCATGGCGGTGTGTTCTGCTTTAGTTCTGCTGTATTGTTTGTAATGAGCACAACGTAAAAACAATATGTTAATGGCTTATGAGCGAACATGTCAACGGACCAGTTATTACTACCGGTTCAAGAAATAAGTTGATTTTAACGAGATGGCAGTACGGAAATTTCGCAAAATTTTGCTAGCTAAGCACAGATAACCACTTACACAGTCGCCATGACAGCATCGATTCTTCCAGCAGTTTTGTTCCTTATTTTCGTTGCAACATGACGTCACTGATGCCACCGGACCGGTGAGATTCGGAATACGCTGAGTGATAAAGTTTTTGAATGCACAGGGCATAGCGCCGATTGAAATTGATCGTCAGGTTTTCTCCACATTAAAACAGGATGAGAGGAAAGATTTATGCAAATATTACATAATAGACATGTTAAATTGTAGTCGTATTACAACAGTGTTCTCTCATAAGTGATTAAAGTTTTTAATACTGTTACAATTATCTTTATGTATATTTTAATCAGTTAATTAAAAAATAAGTTTGGAATGTAAGAGGCGTAAATCACAAGGAGGATGAATTGGGACAGGAACTCAAACCTATAAAAATTTCATAAGTATCAGAATTTATTATGTGTTATGATATTCGTCTCGAATGGAAGCTCGGACAAGTTCCCGCGCAGTTAGCAAAAATATGGATCCATTGTGCTACCATCAAATTTTGTCGAGGGCGAGAAATTGCCGAAAATTTTTATCTGCAGGCCTCTCAGAAACAATTGTTTTACGTGTCATAAATTTACGACATGAGATCCACAGCCTTACCTCTCGCTTTATCGTTTGAAGCACCAACTTCTTCTGAGAACCTACGAATTTTTTTATAGATTTTTCTTTTTCCAAAACTCTGCGTGTATTTTCAATATTTCATACCTTAAGTCTTCCAGGACATTGTCGACCTTTAATGATTCCTTCTCCCTCATTGAAACGCCGGAACCGTTGTTGTGCTACACGTTCACTAACGACACCTTCACCTTCAAATTTATGCATTCTTTGCGCCGCGGCTCAGTTTTATAATCTTGTTTTCAGTAGTGTTTTAGAAGAAATCTAATCTCAAATTTTATCACTTTTATTTCATATTTTTTGTATTAAGCATACGATTTGTTGATGATATGGCTTTATTAGCAGAAGAGGGGATAATACTAAGGAATATTCTACTGGAGCTCAATGACAGCTGTGAGCACTATGGGATGAAGATAAATGCAAATAGGACGAAGACCATGTTCATAGGAAGAAAAATAAAGAAGGTAAACTTGGAAATTCTAAATGAGGCAGTAGAGCAAGTGGACAGCTTCAAATACTTAAGGCGTACTATAACCAGTAACATTATATGATAATGTCTCGTGACCAGAATATTGTACGAAATGGAAATATAAAAATTGGAGATTTATCCTTCGAAGAGGTGGAAAAATTCAAATATCTTGGAGCAACAGTAACAAATATAAATGACACTCGGGAGGAAATTAAACGCAGAATAAATATGGGAAATGCGTGTTATTATTCGGTTGAGAAGCTCTTATCATCCAGTCTGCTGTCCAAAAATCTGAAAGTTAGAATTTATAAAACAGTTATATTACCGGTTGTTCTGTATGGTTGTGAAACTTGGACTCTCACTCTGAGAGAGGAACATAGGTTAAGGGTGTTTGAGAATAAGGTGCTTAGGAAAATATTTGGGGCTAAGCGGGATGAAGTTACAGGAGAATGGAGAAAGTTACACAACACAGAACTGCACGCATTGTATTCTTCACCTACATAATTAGGAACTTAAAATCCAGACGTTTGAGATGGGCAGGGCATGTAGCACGTATGGGCGAATCCAGAAATGCATATAGAGTGTTAGTTGGGAGACCGGAGGGAAAAATACCTTTAGGGAGGCCGAGACGTAGATGGGAGGATAATATTAAAATGGATTTGAGGGAGGTGGGGTATGATGATAGAGACTGGATTAATCTTGCACAGGATAGGGACCTATGTCGGGCTTATGTGAGGGCGGCAATGGCGGGTTCCTTAAAAGCCATTTGTTAGTAAGTATAACCAGTAACATGAGCTGCAGCCAGGAAGTCAAAAGGAGGATAGCAATGGGCAAGGAAGCGTTTAATAGAAAAAGGAGCAACTTCTGCGGACTTCTGGAAAAAGAACTGAGGAAGAGACTAGTGAAGTGCTTTGTATGGAGTGTAGCATTTATGGGACAGAAACATGAACATTATGACGAAGTGAAGAGAAGCAAATAGAAGCATTTGAAATGTGGATATGGAGAAGAATGTAACGAGGGAAGTGGACAGACAGAATAAGAAACGAAGCTGTGTTGGAAAGAGTGGGTGAAGAAAGAATGATGCTGAAACTGGTCAGAAAGAGAAAAAGGAATTGGTTGGGTCATTGGCTGAGAAGAAACTGCCTACTAAAGGATGCACTGAAAGGAATGGTGAACGGGAGAAGAGTTCGTGGCAGAAGAAGATATCAGATGATAGACGATATTAATATATATGGATCATATGAGGAGACAAAAGAGGAAGACACAAATTTGAAAGATTGGAGAAAGCTGAGTTCGCAGTGAAAAACCTGCCCTTGGACAGAACAGTATGAACGAAATGAAAAAACAGTTAACGACTGTCATGCTTACAATACGCATTGCCCAACTAAATAACATAATTACAGTCTAACGGTCTTACTAATAAAAACTCTTTATACAGACGTTTAACTGTCTTATACTTATACAATGAGTAGCTCGTTTATAAGTCGTGTGTAAATTCCTTACTATACGTCGTGTATAGCAATACAAATGTTACACAGCTACGTCATAGTTTCGTCATTACTTCGTTACGAAAGGTAATAGAATATCTGAGGTTCTCTATTGCATCCGGTAGAGCGCTCTAGTGTGCCGTGTTAAATATCGATAGTACAACTGGCTCTGATCGATTACCACATATTTTGGTCAAAGAGTATAAGCTATAGGAATATTATCCTTACTATACGTCGTGTATAGCAATACAAATGTTACACAGCTATGTCACAGTTTCGTCATTACTTCGTTACGAAAGGTAATAGAATATCTGAGGTTCTCTATTGCATCCGGTAGAGCGCTCTAGTGTGCCGTGTTAAATATCGATAGTACAACTGGCTCTGATCGATTACCACATATTTTGGTGAAAGAGTATAAGCTACAGGAATATTATTCTAATTATTCTGTGCTCTTTGGTTTGTTCTTCTGTGGTTACAAGGCAACCATCATCATAAAATGACAGTCGATACGAACAGCTGTTAGAGGGACGGCCATTTTTTTCTCTATATACAACGCTTAAACAAGGGTTTCGTGTATATAACTACTGCAAAACAATTCCCATGTATAATTACAGACTGTTTATACATCCATCGCTTATGCATGGTTTATTAGTAACGTTTTCTGTCTCATCTCTGCATAAGTCTCGTATAAAAACTGTACACGATTTATTAGTAAGACCGTTAATAAAATACCAAACTAAAGAAATGCGACATACTTTGGAAAACCAGGCTAAAACCTCCATTATCGTGTGTCGTGACCTTTGAGTGGGTTCTTTTAAACCGACACTACCCGTTGTGTTGTAGCACACGCCACTGCTTATAATGCTGCAGATAGGTATGAGGGACAAAATGTCATTTATCTTGGAAATATGAAGCCAGACAATACGGTTTTGTTAAAAGCTTGCTGTTAAGGCGGATGATCTATAGTATAGAGATTTATTATTCCTAGAAATATTGTCTGCTGTTCTTCCGTTTGCTGTACGTTTTAACGGTACCTCTTAAGACCAGAATTAACCTTCTTTTTCTTTTACTCGTGTCTGCGGTTCTAAAAGTTTTAGTAGGATAGACTGCAAACAGGCATAAAGCAAATCTCCAGCTACTGTACTCTGCAGAGTTTTGTTACGCGGATGCCCTTCAGTAGATTGATGCTGCAAAAAAATGCAATCTTGAAAGAGTTTTCTTTTTTATACTGTATTTCCAGTTATATGAAGATCGTGTTCGCAAGTTGAGTTGAATTCCAATTGTTACTGCATTAGCGTTTAAATATAGTTTCAGTGCATCATTGTACCTAACATTGTTTGAAATTGATGATTAGGAACTTCGTAATAATATTCTTTACTGCATTAGCGTTTAAATATGGTTTCAGTGTATCATTGTACCTAACATTGTTTGAAATCGATGATTAGGAACTTCGTAATAATATTCCTTACTGCATTAGCGTTTAAATATGGTTTCAGTGTATCATTGTACCTAACATTGTTTGACATCGATGATTAGGAACTTCGCAATAATATTCTTTACTGCATTAGCGTTTCAATATGGTTTCAGTGTATCATTGTATCCAACATTGTTCGAAAGTGATGATTAGGAACTTCGTAATAATATTCTTTACTGCATTAGCGTTTCAATATGGCTTCAGTGTATCATTGTACCTAACATTGTTTGAAATTGATGATTAGGAACTTCGTAATAATATTCCTTACTGCATTAGCGTTTAAATATGGTTTCAGTGTTTCATTGTACCTAACATCGTTTGAAATTGATGATTAGGAATTTCGTAATAATATTCCTTACTACATTAGCGTTTAAATATAGTTCCAGTGTATCATTGTACCTAATATTGTTTGAAATTGATGATTAGGAACTTCGTAATAATATTCCTTACTGCATTGGCGTTTAAATATGGTTTCAGTGTATCATTGTACCTAATATTGTTTGAAATTGATGATTAGGAACTTCGTAATAATATTCCTTACTGCATTGGCGTTTAAATATGGTTTCAGTGTATCATTGTACCTAATATTGTTTGAAATTGATGATTAGGAACTTCGTAATAATATTCCTTACTGCATTGGCGTTTAAATATGGTTTCAGTGTATCATTGTACCTAATATTGTTTGAAATTGATGATTAGGAACTTCGTAATAACATTCCTTACTGCATTGGCGTTTAAATATGGTTTCAGTGTATCATTGTACCTAATATTGTTTGAAATTGATGATAGGAACTTCGTAATAATATTCCTTACTGCATTGGCGTTTAAATATGGTTTCAGTGTATCATTGTACCTAACATTGTTTGAAATTGATGATTAGGAACTTCGTAATAATATTCCTTACTGCATTAGCGTTTAAATATGGATTCAGTGCATCATTGTACCTAACATTGTTTAAAATTGATGATTAGGAACTTCGTAATAATATTCCTTACTGCATTGGCGTTTAAATATGGTTTCAGTGTATCATTGTACCTAACATTGTGTGAAATCGATGATTAGGAACTTCGTAATAATATTCCTTACCTACTCATTTACTTATTTACTTTACTAACTTAATAAGGCTTTTAAGGAACCCGGAGGTTCATTGCCACCCTCACATAAGCCAGTCATCGGTCCCTATCCTGAGTAAGGATAACCCAGTCTCTACCATCATATCCCATATCCCTCAGATTCATTTTAATATTATCCTCTCATCTACGTCTCAGCCTCCCCGAAGATCTTTTTTCCTCCGGCCTCCCAACTAACATTCTGTATGCATTCCTGGATTCGCCCATACGTGCTACATGCCCTGCCCATCTCAAACGTCTGGATTTAACAATGCGTGCAGTTCTGCGTTGTGTGACTATTTTCCATTCATTATTATTATTATTATTATTATTATTATTATTATTATTATTATTATTATTATTATTATTATTATTATTATTTAGAAATTGAAAATTTATCCTTTGGAAAGGTGGAAAGATTCAAATATCTTGATGCAATAGTAACAATATAAATGACACTCGAGAAGTAATTAAACGCAGAATAAATATGGGAAATGCCTGCTGTAATTCGGTTGAGAAGTTTTTGTCATCCAGTCTGCTCTCAAAAAACTGAAAGTTAGAATTTATAAAACAGTTATAAATTATTACCCGTTGTTCTGTATGGTTGTGAAACTTGGACTTGAGAGAGGAACAGAGGTTAAGGGGAATGAAGTTACAGGAGAATGGAGAAAGTTACACAACGCAGAACTGCACGCATTGTATTCTTCACCTGACATAATAATTAGGAGCATTAAATCCAGACGTTTGAGATGGGCAGGACACGTAAATGAAAGAAAAAGACCTTTGGGGAGACCGAGACGTAGGTGGGAATATAATATAAAAATTAATTTGAAGAAGGTGGGATATAATGGTAGGAAGTAGATTAATTTTGCTCAGGGTAGGAACCGATGGCGGGCTTATATGAGGGTGGCAATGAACTTGAGGATTCCTTAAAAGCCTATTTGTAATTATTATTATTATTATTATTATTATTATTATTATTATTATTATTACTATTATTATTATTATTATTATTATTATTATTATTATTATTATTATTACTGCTGTTGTTACTATTTTAGGTACCGTACATCATCGTTTTACAAACTTTCCATGATGTATCTTGATTACATCTCCTTTAATCACAAGAAACAAAGAAACATAATACAAACACAAGAACGCAAAACATACATCATACTAACATGCGAAAACAAAACACACCAGTTCGCATCTCCTTTCAGAAAATTTAATTATAGAATTATATACAGAATACAAAACACTCTACAAAAACATCTCGACACACAAACAAAGTAAACAAACAAATAAACAAATGAAACCTAACTGGAGTACATAAATTACTTGTAACAACATCTACGTCGAATAGACTGAGAGATCATTTCAAACACAATACAAAAACACATCACAGCCATAACCAGATCACACAATACCTCCACATACGTAGAATACATCAAAATACCAGCCATAGCTACCGAAACCTAGAAACAGACGTGGAAAACCTACATATTCAACCGAAAAATCACAAATTAAAAATCAGAGAAAAACACACCCACATCACATCTCATATTGTCGACTTTCTCCACGTGAGCATTCCATTACATTCCTTTTGTTTGAACAAACGTCTCAACATCGACAATACCATATTCCTGTCCAACATCTTCGTTCCTAACGCAATCCATTCTTCTTCTATCTATGATGGCTGTTAAGGCATTTATTATTTTTTTATGAGTTTTTGATGTGAATACGTTTTTAAGTTCAGTCCAGTACCGTAGAAGTGGGTAAAGTCAATCAGTGGGTGTAAAATCGATCATTTGCGATTTTTATTGAAAATTATATATTTTTTCAGTTACTTGTTAAAATTTTGTTATGCTGACTTCATTGCCTTACATTGTAAATGTAAGCGAGAGGGACAAAAAAAGCCTGCGAATGCCAACAATGGGAACACTGTGTAATTACCGTTGAAATGAGAATTGTTATTTTCAACTTTTTCTCTTAAATGAAAACAAATCTTACAAACTCTAATTATAGTCAGCAGTGAAAGGAGACAGGAAGTATACGTAAGTACTTTTCGTTGAGATTGTATCCTGAAATAATAGTTTTGCAATTCGTAAATATTAGTATTGAAACTTATTATTTTAAGAAAACTTGTACCTTTGTAGGTTTAAATCGATCATGCCATCGACCTACTCGAAACAGATAGGACCAGCAGGAAGAATAAATTGTTCACCGAAATACCTCCAACTAACACTTACAAACAGAAAAGTGTCATAGTATAGGCCTAGCTTATATTGATGGGATAGTGGGGAAAGAGGAAGACGAAATTATGATGAATTTCTTGCGTAAGAGAAGCACTGCCAAAGGAACATATTTTGTACACCCCTCTGTACCTGACTATGGGTACAACGTAGTTTCTAAAGTGACATGAGGAGGGGAAGATTTCAAATAACATCTGATATAAACCTAAGCAATGTTGAATTGTATTTTAGATTATAATTGAAGAGTGGTATTTCAATGTAAATTTTGAATTCTTAAATCTTTGTTTGTTGGTATGTGAAGTATTATAATGTGTTTTTATGTTTTATAAGTTGGCAATCGTAGTCACGATTGTACAGTGCAGACCTATAGGCCTAATTGTATCGAATAGTATGATCACAGTAACAAAAGATACACTATATAATGTTATAGGCATATATTGACGATTATTATTATTTTTACACCCCTTATAACAAATAAAATATATGTAATACACTTAATTTGTTCTTTAACGGTCTTAATAATAAAAACTTTATATACAGACGTTTAACTGTCTTATACTTATACAATGAGTAGCTCGTTTATAAGTCGTGTGTAAATTCCTTACTAATAATCACTACATACGTCGTGTATAACAGTATAACTGTTAACACAGCTACGTCATAGTTTCGTCATTACTTCATTACGAAAGGTATTAGAATATCTGAGATTCTTTATTGCATCCGGTAGAGCGCTCTAGTGTGCCGTGTTAAGAATCGATAGTACAACTGGCTCTGATCGATTACCACACTATATTTTGGTCAAAGAGTACAAGCTAAAGCAATAATTTTCTACTTATCCTGTGCTCTTTGGTGTGTTCTTCTGTGGTTACAAGGCAACCATCATCATAAAATGACAGTCTATACGAACAGCTGTTAGAGGGGCGGCCATTTTTTCTCTATATACAACGCTTAAACAAGGGGTTTCGTGTATATAACTACTGCAAAGCATTTCCCATTGTATAGTTACAGACTGTTTATACATCAATCGCTTATGCATGGTTTATTAGTAACGTTTTGTGTCTCAACACTGCATAAGTCTCGTATAAACACTACACACGGTTTATTAGTAAGACCGTAAAAACATAAACAGTGATCGACTTTACTCCGAAATATTTTAAAATCGATCTTAAACTAAAAATTCAATGGTGATCGACTTTACCCTATTTAAGCAGGTAACTTCGATCACAAGTCAAATAAAAAAACAGTTTTTTTAGGTTGTGATTCAATTCTTGTAACGTGTCTTCATAAGTGACGGATGTGAAGACAAAATGCTATTTTCTGAGAAACTTCCCTCCATTGCATAACCTCAATGTCATTAAAAAAGTCCACACATGTGGAGTAACGGTCAGCGCGTCTGGCCGCGAAACCAGGTGGCCCGGGTTCGATTCCCGGTCGGGGCAAGTTACCTGGTTGAGGTTTTTCCCGGGGTTTTCCCTCAACCCAAGATGAGCAAATGCTGGGTAACTTTCGGTGCTGGACCCCGGACTCATTTCACCGGCATTATCACCTTCATCTCATTCAGACGCTAAATAACCTAAGCTGTTGAGAAAGCGTCGTAAAATAACTTACTAAAATAAAATCATTAAAAAATTGCAAAATTTTGATCGACTTTACCCTCTTTTACGGTACTAGGGTACCATGACAGAAAGTCGATTAACACATTTTCACGCGAGTTTTGTCGGGCATATAATTTCTAAACAACATACATATTCCAATACATTAAACGGTGATCGACAGACAAAGGATTAATATATCCAGCGTAACAATACTGGGGGAGGGAGGAAATTTAAGGTACGAATTGGCTTTTCGCGCTACTGCCGAGGCAGTGTAACTCGAGAATGTGAAGCGATAGAACGTTCGCAGTGGTGTCGAACGATTCGTAACGAACCAGGCTACAATTAAACTGAGCAACAATTATTAGCAGTCGACAAGTTAAATTGGAAAATTTCGCTAGTGAAATAGGGTAAAGAGAGAAAATTCACAATGTCGAGGCGTATGCGTGCCAAAGGAAATGGGCGTATAAGCAACGGATATCTTACATTCAACATCCCATACGGTGTGACGTATTAGCTCATAGAAATTGCTACTATGTTTCCGATGCACCATACCCCATTTTCTTTTTTTTTTTTTTTTTTTTTTTTTGATTGATATCTGCGCATGTAATTTCATCCGCTAGTGCTTTGGTCTTTTATTCACGCCGACCGGGTCCGATCCCGGGCCTGTTAATGATGGGATATCTGGTAGTTGAAACACACGTAGCTAAAGGTTTTTCTCGGAGTACTCCTATTTCCTTCCAGCATTCCACTAGCACACTCCGCCTTCCCTTCGGTTCATCTGTCATGTGCAATAGTTTAAAATATGCTGGGTAAAATCTTGGGTGTAGTATAGGTGTCCGATGCTCATACAGGAAGACCTGTGGCTGCGAAAACTGAGGTTCATCAGTCTACTTGTCTGAAGATGGGACCTGGCTCTGTCAGGACTGAGATAGGATGATCCACCTGTCAGCATCGGATTCACAAATGCAACCGGGGACCTGTCGGACTTCGATAATCATCACATATACAGTATTCATTAAGTATGACATATTACTAATAACTTCTTAAATTTTAATTTTTTAACTTTACAAAAGATAGTTTTATATAACAACTGTCGGAGATAAACCATACAATATCATATTAGTTTTAGAAAAAAAAAAATAGTCATTAAGGCACAGGATGTGAGAATAAACTTTATTTTTTTAATGACACCCAATTTTAAGATTTACACATTCCCAATCTTCATTAAATTCTATGATTGAATGCGTAGAAATTTTTACACATTTGTCCGTTTTGTGTCTTTTAACTATTTATTAAACTTGCTTCGTGGACTTCAAACTTGAGACAAATAAGTAGGTATATAAATAATGTTGAGTAGGCCAAAAAACTAAATAAAACATTATCACTAACCAAACTTCACAACAGATTCTCAAAATGAAAACAATAATCACAGCCAAACAATGTCTCAAACCAGTCCATTGTCTTTCTCACAGTTATATGAATTATGTATTCTGTTTCATATCTAATTCTTCATTTCAGGTCATCAGTATTTCTTAGTTTATCCTGATATACTTTGCACTTCATTTAACTCCAAAGGAAGAAATTGATACGTAAAATTTAATGGAGATTCGGAATATGCAAATCTTAAAATAGGTGCCATTAAAGCAGAAGTTTACTGTCACTCTCTGTTTGCCTGAAAACTAACTTTTTTTCGAACACTGGTGCCATATTGTATGGTTTATCTCCAACAGCTTTTGCATAAAACTTTTTTTTTTTTTTTGTGAAATTAAAATTTAAGAAGTTGTAAGAAGAGAACGTGTCACAAACATGGAATACCATTTTGCTTTTAGTTTTGAAACCTAGATGTTTTGAATACTGAATGTAAAGTATCGTCCTATTTATTACTGAATGTCCCTGTAAATACCGGACTTAGAAATTCGTAAGATGTTGTAAAATGTTTAAAATAAAATAATTTCCTCAAAATCTAACATATTTCCTTCATCAAAATGGAGGTACTAATATGAAATACTATTAACAAGTTGCAGATTAATAAAATTGCAAAGTCAAAATGGCCACGGCTTTTTGTGTTGTCTTTTCATTCCACTTTTTTCTAAGTTTCTTGGAAGATCAGGTTTTCCCTCCTTCTACAGGTGGCCACACTAGTAACGAAACAGAAAACCAGGGTATAAAGATGGAATACTAATAATACTAGTATTTCATATTTGTGACACACTGATGATGTAAGTTATAAGCTCAAAAATCATAACCTAAATTTAAAACGAATTGAATTAAACATACATTGCTATAAACGTAGATTATTTCTCTTTAGCAATATATTATATCATTAATATTTCAAACATTGAGGAATAACAATTTATATTCAAGAAGAGAACTTACCGAAAAAATTTTAATTTTCCTCGAAAACGCAATAATGATAAACGTTTCAACAGTTCAGCTTTTAACTCCAAACTAACACATTCCCACGAAAGAGAGTAGCAGTGCGTAGTAATTTGGAAGGTTCCACAACACGTCTCAGGTCGTAGATCACATTGGTTCATATTTTTATCTCTATTTCATATTTGTAAAACTTCTTCTAATATTCCATACTTAATGAACATTCTGTATAGGGCTCATAATGGGCCAAAACAAACTTAAGTGTAAGGATCCGTTTCGACCGTTGGAAAGCGAAGCCAAAGCGTTTATGACAACAAAGCGCCATAGTCTACTTCCAAATATGTAACATTTGTAGACATTACACTCATAACAAAAGGAAGTAGAAATACACAGACAAATTTTTAAAATAGATCAAACAGTATATTGTACGAAATGGAACTATAAAAATTGGAGATTTATCCTTCGAAGAGGTGGAAAAATTCAAATATCTTGGAGCAACAGTAACAAATATAAATGACACTCAGGAGGAAATTAAATGCAGAATAAATATGGGAAATGCGTGTTACTATTCGGCTGAGAAGCTTTTGTCATCTAGTCTGCTGTCAAAAAATCTGAAAGTTAGAATTTATAAAACAGTTATATTACCGGTTCTTCTGTATGGCTGTGAAACTTGGACTCTCACTTTGAGAGAGGAACAGAGATTAAGGGTGTTTGAGAATAAGGTTCTTAGGAAAATATTTGGGGCTAAGAGGGATGAAGTTACAGGAGAATGGAGAAAGTTACACAACGCAGAGCTGCACGCATTGTATTCTTCACCTGACATAATTAGGAACATTAAATCCAGACGTTTGAGATGGGCAGGGCATGTAGCACGTATGGGCGAATCCAGAAATGCATATAGAGTGTTAGTTGGGAGGCCGGCGGGAAAAAGATCTTTGGGGAGGCCGAGACGTAGATGGGAAGATAGTATTAAAATGGATTTGAGGGAGGTAGGATATGTTGGTAGAGACTGGATTAATCTTGCTCAAGATAGGGACCAGTGGCGGGCTTATGTGAGGGCGGCAGTGAACCTCCGGGTTCCTTAAAAGCCAATAAGTAAGTAAGATGAAACAGTAACATATTAATTTCAGTGTCTATTTTGCCAGGTTTCCATATGAAGAAAATCCGTCTAATAGCTCGGGAAAAATTTTTGTACAAAGCAAGAGAAGTAGCATGCAGAAAAGCAATTTTTTTCAGTATGTAGGTGATGAAAACATGTATTTTCTGTAGAATTTCGATGACTAAAACACTATCGGTTTACATTACGCTACATATAACGGGAATGTAAAATCTCAAAGAACCTTCGTAAGTCGCACTTCATCCCCTTTTCATAAGTCCGTCATCTGACCTCAAGTAGAATGTATAATTAATTGTATTTCTAAATCAGAAATCTAATCTCTCACAACACAGAAATACTTTCTGCCTTCTACTAATCAATGGTAAATACAGCGTTGTGTCATGACCAAGTTTAATCAACCATGGTTACTGTAAAACAAGTCCTGTGTAATCAGAAATTTTATAGCCAGGTTGTACTCGTTTGATAAGGAACAGTTGTATGCTGTTTTATTGAATTGGACACGCGAAGCGGATCTGATTCTCAAATAGAGGGCGTTGCTCCAGAAACCCACTCTAATAATCGCATGTCTTCGAATCGTAAAGGCCTGGGATTGACTCCCGAAGCCATTTGCATTCATATTACAGCCGATTTTTATCCTATTCTTTTATCTTTAAAATTATAACAATGTACAGAGCACTTAAAATCAATAGACACTGTGAACTGCTCTCGAGGTCAAGCTGTCATTAGTAGCATATTAGGTGTAGATTTTATACAGGCTGGGAAAATCTGAGTGACTTCATTTTAATCAAATGACTGCAGAAAATTTACTTACGGGGAGTCTGGTAAGCCACTCCTCATTAATTTGAAATGTATTTTACTTGCAAACCAAGCTAGTAAGTATTGTTATACATTCCATTCCTTGCAATTTTGTTTGACATCATTTAAGTATCCACACAAGCCCCAGAATTGACTTAAATTTTCTTAAATCAATGCTACGTTTGCTATTGCAGACTGCAAGAAGTTGTGCGGAATGTTATTGAACACATTAGAGAGATTGTTGCTTCCAATTCGTCCAAGTTACGTGGTTTCCTTCGGTACATCTCCTGCTTGGTCCATCCCTGAGGAACATTCATTTCATTCATTCATTTATTTTATTCCATAGATCTTATATGAGCAATGAAGCTTTAAGATGTGGAACAAGTCCAAATCTTACAATATTAAAATTACAATTTTTACAAATTTTTATAGTTTTACAATTTAGTAATTTTCTACAATTTTTACAATTTTGTGCAATTTTTTACAATATTTTGGCGAGATGTAGTGAGATGAGGTGAGGTCCGAGGATTCGCCAAAATATTACCCGGCATTTGCTTTTGGTTGGGGAAAACCTCGCAAAAACCCAACCAGGTAATCTAATCAAAGGGGTTGATGCCAAGGACTCGCCATAGACCATCCGGCTTCAGTCCTACGGCTGTGGAAAACCTCGGAAGAAACCAAAGACCAAAGGGGGATCCAACCCAAACCCAAGCCCGAACGCAGCTCCGGATCAGCAGCCCAGCGAGTCTGCCGACTGAGCTACATCGATGGCTCTACTAAAAGTATACAATACATAGCCAATCAGATTATTAAATTTACAAACGCAAACGATCATTCATCAGTTGAGCTATATGTATAATACAAAACAAGTAAGTTAATTAAATTTAAGGCATAAACAATTCAACCAGTTGTGATATACAGAAATTGATAATACATATCATGCAAACTACTTCAAATTACAAACACAAACAATTTATCAATAGAGGTATATAGATTACTATTCAATTTAAAGCATATACAATTCATCTGCCAAAACTATACAAATATATACAATACAAAGTAGCATACTTTCATTAAGTTATACAAATTTGTGCAATTAATATCAAGTAGATTAATTCAATTTATAATCATAAACAATTCATCAATTGAGCTATCCAGACTACTATACAAGTTACAGCATATGCAATTCATCAATTGAGCTATACAGACTACCCTTCAATTTACAGTAGGCCTATGTACAATTCATCAGTAGAGCTACACAGACTAGTAATCATTTTAAAAGCATATACAATTCATCAGCCAAACTATACAAACATATTATACAATCAAATTAGTTCAATTTACAGACTTATTTTCGTTAAGCTATACACATTTCTACAATTCATATGAGGTAGATTAATTCAATTTATAAGCTTAAACAATTCATCAGTTGACCTATATAGTTTACTATTTAATTTACAGCACGTACAATTCATCAGTTATGCTAAACAAAAATATACAATGCATAATAAACAGATTAAGTCAATGTAAAAACATATTTTAGTTGAGCTATATAAAATTGCACATGTCATTTAAGTAGAATAATTCAATTCACAAGCATAAACAATTCATCAGTTGTGTAGAAGGTATGAGTATGTAGAAATTTGGTTAATTCTTTTCTGAACCTTTTCTCGTGGTTCTTCAAATCTTTAAGATAATTAAGAAGTCAAACATTGGCTGTGGGTGGGCCATTCGTGTGCTCCACGTTTGCCAATCCACTGACCTGGAAAACAATAATGCAACCAATCGCGAACACCTTTGCAAAATTTGGGGGTGTATCATTTTGCATAAACGGAAGTTTTCCATTGTTGTTCTACTGAAAAATTACTGTCTACACACTACCTTGCAGCAGTCCCAGATATCTTTTTGCATTCAATGTTGTTAGTGATATCGCATGACACTGTTATCTCCGAACGTTCCTTCACCTTTTCAACATTGTATGTTAATTCTCAAATGCCCAATAATGACAGTTATATTATAATTACTTACAAAGCCACCAATGCTAAACACTGGCTCATCCGACTGCAGTTGGCAATAACGAAAGTAGATCCAAATCATAATTACTTACTGGCTTTTAAGGAACCCGGAGGTTCATTGCCGCCCTCACATAAGCCCGACATTGGTCCCTATCCTGAGCAAGATTAATCCAGTCTCTACCATCATATCCCACCTCCCTCAAATCCATTTTAATATTACCTTCCCAGCTACGTCTCGGCCTCCCCAAAGGTCTTTTCCCCTCTGGCCTCCCAACTAACACTCTATATACATTTCTGGATTCGCCCATACGTGCTACATGCCCTGCTCATCTCAAACGTCTGGATTTAATGTTCCTAATTATGTCGGGTGAAGTATACAATGCGTGCAGTTCTGCGTTGTGTAACTTTCTCCATTCTCCTGTAACTTCATCCCCTTAGCCCCAAATATTTTCCTAAGAACCTTATTCTCAAAAACCCTCAAACTCTGTTCCTCTCTCAAAGTGAGAGTCCAAGTTTCACAGCCATACAGAACAACCGGTAATATAACTGTTTTGTAAATTCTAACTTTCAGATTTTTTGACAGCAGACTGGATGATAAAAGCTTCTCAACTGAATTATTTTATTTATTTATCTAAAAGATAACAGCTCCCTGTATTAACAGGCTGCCACAGAGACAGAGCATATTGAGCAATAGGCAGTTGGAAGTATAAATAATATATATATGTTTAAGTTGAAGGGGGTCTTACAACAACGACAAGAAATGACTGAATAAATAAGTAGCTACTAATTAATTAGTTGAAGATCATTGTTGACCGTAGAGATGGTTACGGAGTATAAATATTGATCCTCTCAGAGCTGCAAGAATGATGTCATCAATTGCCTTCCTCTATAGGCCGAAACGTTGCCAGGTCTGGAAGAAGAAACCGGGAATAGTTCCGAGCGCTCCAACCATAAGGCCTATTACTTCAATTTGTTGTAGACCGTATTTGTCCATGAAATATGGAACGGTACGTACATAGATGTCGTTTTTTTCCCTATTTACATCTTCAGGTTGGCTCTTTTGTTTGTCAAATCTAACGGTGGGATCGATGATGTAGCCATTGTTATTTGGCGGGATGGCAATCATGTCTGTTCTCCTTGTACTGCCATTGTCTGCCAGTCCGTGAACTTCTTCGAACACTTGAAAACAGGCATTTCCCATATTTATTCTGCGTTTAATTTCCTCCCGAGTGTCATTCATATTTGTTACTGTTGCTCCAAGATATTTGAATTTTTTTACCTCTTCGAAGGATAAATCTCCAACTTTTATAGTTCCATTTCGTACAATATTTTGGTCACGAGACATAATCATATACTTAGTCTTTTCGGGATTTACTTCCAACCTTATCTCTTTACTTGCTTCAAGTAAAATCCCCGTGTTTTCCCTAATCGTTTGTGAATTTTCTCCTAACATATTCACGTCGTCCGCATAGAGGATTATTTTTATTATTGGGTTATTTTACGACGCTGTATCAACATCTAGGTTATTTAGCGTCTGAATGATATGAAGGTGATAATGCCGGTGAAATGAGTCCGGGGTCCAGCACCGAAAGTTACCCAGCATTTGCTCGTATTGGGTTGAGGGAAAACTCCGGAAAAAACCTCAACCAGGTAACTTGTCCCGACCGGGATTCGAACCCGGGCCACCTGGTTTCGCAGCCAGACACGCTGACCGTTACTCCACAGGTGTGGACCGCATAGAGGAACTAAATAAGATTTTTTGTGGAGAAAGTTGATGTTTAGGAATATTTTCTACTGGTTTGTCCTGTCATCTTTTGGCACAGTAACTTCCATGTACCCACGCATCTGATGATCAAGGGCTCCACCGCTGTGGAGTAATGTTTAGCATGTCTGACCATGAAACGAGCGGGCCCGGGTTCAAATTCTGGTTGGAACAAGTTACCTGGTTAAGGTTTTTGCGGGGTCTTCCCTCTACCCATTAAGAACAAAAAAATGTTAGGTAGCTTTCGGCGCTCGACTCTGGATTCATTTCGCTGGCATTATCACTTTCATCTCATTCGGACACTAGATAATCATAGCAGATGACAAAGGGTCGTAAAATAATCAATTAAATATGATCAAGAGAAATCGCAACAATAGCGAACCATGCATAAATTTTATTTTTCATACATCTTCGAGGATCAACTTTTTTTTTCTTTTCTTTTTTTTTCTTTTTTCTTGTAGCCTATTATTAGATTTATATCTGTGAAAGAAATTCATTTTGGTAAGAAATGCAATATATTTTCATAACTGGAGAACTGGTTGATACATTTCTCGCCCACTGCATAAAGGAAAGGGCTTGATGAATAATACTATTTTCAGTCTTTCATATTACCTTTTCCTATTATTGGCAGATAATTTCAACTTTGTAGCTAAATCATTTTATGGTATGCAGGTCCATGAAGTGGAGATTTTGATAACAGAAGCGAAAAGATTAAAATCTTTTTGTGAGGCCGTCCATATTTTCAGACAGACGAAACAAAGTTCTTGGAAGAATATGGTACTACAGACGAAACACGAGTTCAAATTTCGACTACGGTACAAAATAATAATCAAAACAGAGGAATAACCATTAATCTCTAAACCAATAATTTTCGGAACGCAGAAATTTATGGCCTCTATTTTTGGAATAGTGCAGAAGGAATTATTATGGTTGGTTTCCTAAATCATGTTGGATATTATTCTAACAATCTAGCACGAATACAAGATGCATCTTAAGTGGCAAGTTAAGGCTTAGTTCACAATAAACGGGAATGGAAACGACAACGAGAACGAGAACGGAAATAATGTTAAAATAAATGTATTTAAATGTGAGCATTGACAATAGTTAATTATGAATGCTCACACTTAAATACATTTATTTTAACAATATTTCCGTTCTCTTTCTCGTTCTCGTTCTCGTTGTCTTTTCCGTTCCCGGTTTATTGTGAACCAGCCTTAAATCTTAGCAAAGAACTGCAGTTAGAATTTTGCTTTATTTATTATTCTTTTCCCATATATGAATTCGTTTTTGAAGTGGAACGTCTTACACCTACATTTAAAAAACGAATAAAGGATCTAGTTGAATGGAAATTTGAATTCGGTTGCCATGGAAATGCTTACGTCTTATACAATAAACTCAAAATGTGAACGAGGGTTATTTTATTGGGTTATTTTACGACGCTGTATCAATATCTAGGTTATTTAGCGTCTGAATGAAATGAAGGTGATAATGGCGGTGAAATGAGTCCGGGGTCCAGCACCGAAAGTTACCTAGCATTTGCTCGTATTGGGTTGAGGGAAAACCCCGGAAAAAACCTCAACCAGGTAACTTGCCCCGACCGGGATTCGAACCCGGACCACCTGGTTTCGCGGCCAGACGCGCTGACTGTTACTCCACAGGTGTGGACCATGTGACCGAGTCCACTCCAATGCAAAAGGGAAGTCCCCATTTATATGTAACCTATTTGAAAGAATAAATGGATGGGATTTTGTAAAATATTAAAAAATATATAACTATATTAAGTTGCTTTTTGACATGAGCGCGTAACGTATGAGTGCATAGTACATGCGTAACTATAGAAAGTTAATACAATGTTGTCCTTACTCACATAGAGATGGATTGATGGGTCTATGATAAAGGAACTAGTAAATAAAATTCATGCAAGAAAGTAAGTGCGTTACTATAGCAAAAATTGCTTGAATGTAAAAGCCTGATCCATTGCTGATCAAGTGACGTCAGAAGAGAATGACAAAATATCTCAAGTCAGTATGAATTCGCCCATACGTACTGTGCTCCAACCACGAGAAAGTCTCTGCCGGATGAGACGAAAGGGAGTAATGCTGTGAATGAATGTTGATGTCATAAGGTCACACACGTGGGTACTCATATCTCTATTGGCTCGCTGTCACAGCACAAACAATAACGTTGATACACACATGTTTATACTACCCTAGTTACAAAATTAGATCACTGTTAATCTCTTGGGGTGCTATTTATAGACATTGCGCTAGCACGGGCTACGAGCGTGCTAAACAGGATTCATATCATATTATATCGCTGACACTGGTTTATGAATACGAAAAATCTTAGTTCGCTGATCATCCACCGAAAGCCCGCGCTAAGAATGTCTATGAATACGGCTCTTAGTCTTTTAATCTCTCCATACAGGAAATAACAAATGCAGGAGAGCGCATGGTTTTTAAACAGACGTTATAACGATAATATTATGTATCTACTTCGCTCCAATACATGTCGCAATACTAAGCACATTCCTTTCACGGTTGATCTCCTGGTTGGAGAACAGTAGGCCCTGCCTATCTCAGACGTCTGGATTTAATGTTCCTAATTATGTCACATGAAGAATACAATGCGTGCATCTGCATTGTGTAACTTTCTTCATTCTCCTTTAACTTCATCCCTCTTAACCCCAAATATTTTCCTAAGAATTTCAAGCTAACTCTTTTTTTAAGTAGGAAAAGTAAATTTTCTTCAATACTCCATTTGTGTAGTTACAAAATATCATCAGAGTTCCTGTATGGTGAAATGCACTTGGTATTCTCTCGTCTATATCTGTGGTTCTGTCTAGCCAGGCGCAACCGCTTCAAGGCCGGATATTCCAACGAATGTCCAACATCGCCGGTTGATCTGCAACCTGTCGAATATAAACCGGTTGTAAGCGCTGTTCTGCAGCACTCTGGTGGAGACGTTCAATGTTCGTGCTGTTGCCACATCCTCAAATAAAATATTGTACTTCATATTCCACTGCATTGTTCCAGAAATGGTTTCTCTCATAAGCAAGTCATTGAAATGGACATAAATAATCTGTGTTACGATACTTAATATTATATTAATACCTAAAAATTTATATCACTTTGCTAAAAAAACACGATAAGCGATTTTAACTCGCAGCAGTTATTTTTAACATTAATGCTAGTTATGTTAGCAATATTACTTGGGTGACTAAAACTCGTAGACTCCTGGTACCGCCGCTACTGTTTTGTGAAAGGAGCAGTGGGAATCGAAAAAGGCCAAGAAGACATGACAAGACACGATAAGACGGGGTCATCCATCAAGGCGGGACGTCCTCACGTTCTGATGGGATGATTGATCATAGCCGCCACCAGGCAAAGGTGGCGAGAGGGTGGCGACCCGTTAAGGGAAGGCCGCGTCACGCAAGCGGGGTACAGTGCGTGGGATCCAGGGAGCGCCTCTTCTGCCCTCGGAAACTATTACTCCATCTTCTGATATAATTATCATCATCAAATACATTCGCACAGAGCAATCTTCATTTTGTTATTTAATTTTTTTTTAAACATCCACCATTATCACCAGTTTCCTTTTCTTACAGTTTTCTTCCTTGTTCTTTTTAAGAATATACTTTAGAATTGAATTTGGCTAAACGAGCGCAGAAGTAGTTCCCTTCGTATTCCGCTTATACATTTTCAACTGTTTTGTAGCTCATTTCTTAATCATACCAACATAAGTGAGAGTGACATTACGAAAGTTCCACCCTAGTGGGCAGATAGCGAGTTTTACTAAGGTCGAAAATCCGTGACAAGTTAGGTTTGGTTTGTTCAAGCTCTTGGTATGCCTTGCATAAGTATAGGAAGCTTTTTAATAGATAAATAGTGAGTTTCCGTAAGATCTGGGATAACATAGGAAGATAGTTTTCGTAAGATCGAAAATCATTCAGAGGTTATATTTGGTTTGGTCTGTACAGGATTTTGATATGCTTTGCATAAGTATTCGCTTTTTTATATAGATTATTAGTTACAGTAGTTAGATGGAAATCGAGTTTTCGTAAGGTATAGCGTCAGATAGGAAGCAAGTTTTCGTAAGGTCGAGAATCAGTTGAAAATTAGATTTGGTTTGTTCAGGTTTTTGGTAGCCTACGACTTCCATAATTATACGCTTAAATAGATAAGTAGATTGATAGAAAGTGAGTTCCCATAAGGTCTAGAATCAGATAGGAAGCAGGTGAGAATCAGTTGAAGGTTAGGTTTCCTTTGTTCGGGTTTTTGTTTTGCCTTGCAGAAGTATATGCTTTTTGAAAGATAAGTAGTTAGATAGAAAACGAGTTTCCGTAAGATCTAGGATCAGCTAGGAAGCGAGTTTTCGCAAAGTTGAGAATCAGTTGAAAATTAGGTTTGCTTTGTTCTGGCTTTTGTTATGCCTTGCAGAAGTATACACTTTTTGAAAGTTAAGTAACGAGTTTCCGTAAGGTCTAGGATCAGATAGGAAACGAGTTTTCGCAAAGTTGAGACTCAGTTGAAGGTTAGGTTAGCTTTGTTCGGGCTTTTGTTATGGCTTGCAGAAGTATACGCTTTTTGAAAGGTAAGTAGTTAGATAGAAAACGAGTTTCCGTAAGGTCTAGGATCAGATAGGAAGCGAGTTTTCGCAAAGTTGAGAATCAGTTGAAGGTTAGGTTTGGTTTGTTCGGGTTTTGTTATGCCTTGCATAAGTATACGCTTTTTGAAAGATAAGTAGTTAGATGGAAAACGAGTTTCCGTAAGGTCTATGATCAGATAGGAAGCGAGTTTTCGCAAAGTTTAGAATCAGTTGAAGGTTAGGTTTGTTTTGTTCGTGCTTTTGTTATGCCTTGCAGAAGTATACGCTTTTTGAAAGATAAGTAGTTAGATAGAAAACGAGTTTCCGTAAGGTCTAGGATCAGATAGGAAGCGAGTTTTCGTAAGATCGAGAATCAGTGACAGGTTTGTTTGTTGAGGCTTTTGGTATATCTTGTATGAATATACGGTTTTTGGCACATAAATAGATTGATAGAAAGTGAGTCTTTGTCTGTTATATCAAATTTTAAACGCTTCAGTGCTAAGTATTAGCTTCTCGTTTCAGTCTGCTGTCATCTCATCACAGTCTCTCTACGCGGTTACAACAAAACAGTAAGCTTATATTATTTATACCTCAACATCAGACGTTTTTATGTTCTGCTTCGTTTACAATAGCTACCGCTTTTACCTGGATTCCTTTCTGCAAGAATTTAGGAGTACTAATCGCAGTCTTCCGTTTTTTCACATCTTTGATGTCAGTGTTCTATTTTGCAATCAGAGCTAGCATCTTGTTAATATCATTAGGAATGTCGAAACTTTTTGTATATATTCTGTTTTCGTATTTCTTTATGGGTTATATTATTCTTTACACTCAACCAACAAAACTATAATTCATGTTTCAGAAGAAAGGAAAATTATTTCAGTGACATATTTCATTAGGCCTATATTTACTATCACAACCATTTGACTAAACAAGAATTCAAGACTTTAAAATCGTTCTGTATATGTCACTATTGATTGAGGCCGACTGAGTGGAAAAAAAGGCGTTATGTCCTTAACTCTGCAGCGAAAATAAAGCATTCTAGTCTATCTTCGAACCCGCTCTTTCCTTCTTTATGTTTGTCCTTTCTCTCTATTTATATCTCTCTTTCCTTTTTCCCACTCTTATTACTTCTTAGTAATTTATCTCTTTTCCTCTTATTACTTTTCCTTTGCCTTACTCAATCCCTTTCTTTTCGTTTCTAAATAATTCTTCTTCTGGTTCTCTGGATCCACGTCTTCTTCCCTTCCCTTCCTCCCCGTCTCCTCCTATCACCACTTACTCTCTTGTATTCGAGTCTCTGGTACACCTTGTTTCACGATACCCGAGTCGTAGACTTTATATGAGATTCTGTTGCAGGAACTGGAATGAATAATTGCCCCTGACTTGTATGGTCTGCACTAACTTTAGGAAATACATCTCCACCTAAAACCACAGCGAGTTGTTACTTGCCTACTCCATTTCCTCTTTAAGATTTATGCTTCTCAGACACCCTGTACACAACTCTATTAAAGTATAAGAACCCACTCAGCACTTCTTGTAAAAGCCTGAGAGAGAGAGAGTGAATTAATTGACAGCGGACGTAATACTTTAAACGAAATAAACTTGTCCAGCGAAACCTGTAGTAAACGACCACTGATTGTACCATGTAAAATTGTTATTTTAGAAGGGTGTTTGTTTTATAAACGGGTACTTTTTTACATAAATAATTAATTAAACTACTGAACGTACTATATGAAATAAAATAACTTATAATGTATTGCTAATTATATTTATGTAATCAAATGGTGAGATCGAATATATAACCCACTCTGCTTTTGGGAGATATTATGAGCATATTAATCCTATTTGTACTTCAATTGGTTGCGAGACAATGAATTCACTTCTTCGTAAACCTGATGGTTGGTAGATCTGAGTTACTCGGCTATAATAAAACGGATTCTGTGATGGCGAGAATTACGAAGCAGTTCCTCTTGAGAACAGGAACCCAGGACATGTGCAATAGTTCCATTCTCCCTGCGGCATCGCTGACAGAGGGTATTGTTCTTGGTCATGCCTAGTAAGGAACGTACAACGGACACATGAACAGTCATCTTCAGTGCTTCTCGCCATTCATTTGATATTAAGCTATCACGATGGCATATCCAAGAATCTGCTGGAGTATATTCTTGATATAAATCAGTTCCTATCTCTTTTTGTAGGAGTTTAGCCCAGAAATCGAACCTTTTTAAAATCTTCCTTTCTAACTCATTACTTCCACTTTTTTGCGATTTCATTCTCTAAACTATCCTTCAACATATTAAGAAGTCCATTATGTTCTCCAGTCACAGTCTGTGAGTAGAATTTCTCTCGGTTACAATTTTTCTTTGATTTTAAAGCTTGATTAAACTTTTTGACACATTAAAATTTTTTCGATAATTTTCTTTCACATAAACCACTTCAAATTTCGCAAATCACTTTGAGACTATTAAAATATATATCTGAATTCCTTCAAGAAAGCATTTAACTTTAATTTTCTGAATCTAGTTAGATTTAACATAACTATTTACTCGCCATTCTCCTTGTGACCAGATCATAAACATCATAAACTCTACTGGACTGTGTCTTGGTTGTGCGTGAACTAAATGTAAAGTGAACGCGAAGTCTCACGCAGTATATTTAGGCCACAATTCAAGCTACGTCATGTTGCTGACATATATATGATATGATATATGATATGATGTGATGTGATGTGATATGATATGATATGATATGATATGATATGATATGATATGATATGATATGATATGATATGATATGATATGATATGATATGATATAATGTGATGTGATGTGATATACGATTTGATATGATATGGTATGATATGATATGATATGATATAATGTGATGTGATGTGATATACAATATGATATGATATGGTATGGTATGATATGATATATGATATGATATGATATGATATGATATGATATGATATGATATGATATGATATGATGTGATGTGATATACGATATGATGTGATATGATATGATATGATATGATATGATATGATATGATATGATATGATATGATATATGATATGATATGATATGATATGATATGATATGATATGATATGATATGATATGATATGATGTGATGTGATATACGATATGATATGGTATGGTATGATATGATATGATATATGATATGATGTGATGTGATGTGATGTGATGTGATATGATATATGATATGATATGATATGATATGATATGATATGATATGATATGATATGATATGATATGATATGATATATGATACGATACGATACGATATGATATGATATGATATGATATGATATGATATGATATGATATGATATGATATGATATGATATGATATGATATGATATGATATGATATTTAATGATATATGATAGATATGATATGATATATATGATATGATATGATATGATATGATATGATATGATATGATATGATATGATATGATATGATATTATATGATATATGATACGTTACGTTAGGTATTATGACTGAGTTACGTATTGCATTGTATTGGTTTACTTTTATAGACTTATTGATTACATACACCATGTACAGAATTTTGTTACCTTAGTACGATGTTGAACTGCAGTAGTTTTAAACTGATAGTGCAGCAGTCTTTGAAGTTTGTGAATTATGTAAAAATCTGCCCTAGCAAAGTCTTTCCATCATATTTAATTATGTTTTTCCAGGAATTGAAATCAGGTGATCACCTTGGAAGGAAAATTCTATAGTCGCTAAGCTAAACAAAAAGAAATCATAAAATATTTTGATCAAGATTTTTATGACGAAATATTTCTGAGAACTATAGAATAAATATGTTCGTATTTCGAAGGGCAGAATGGGGACTTCTATTGTCCAGGGATTGCAGGAATTTTAGGAAATTAAATACATATCTCGGATATAAAAAATAAATATTCATATAATTTTTTTCACACAAAGCCAGGGAAAAGAATTCGCACTGAATAGAGTAGCAATAGGCCTACTTGCAGAGTAATACAGAATGCTTTACAAGAAGATTTCATCGGAATTTCAAAATTAAATCTGTTGAAAATTAATATCAGCTGATAAAAATAGAGCAGCCGATAGTACGAAAGCAACTTTATTGGAAACCCAGAGCTTCTTAAGCATATCCGTACATTCCCAGCCGAACAGAGGGATTCTGCATCACTTCCACTTCCCACCTGGTTATAAAGACGTACTGGATAAATTCAAATTTATTTGTTCATAAAACCATTCACTTTTTATTTCATATAACCTATCTATTTATCATTTCATTCTTTAATTGTTATATTTATACACTTTATCTGTCTATTCATGTGTCTATCTCTAGACCAATTCATCTATTTATCCATATATTCATTTTTCCTTCCATCCCTCTACAGATCTGTCTGTGTACCCATCCATCCATCCATTGTAATCTATTCTGTGTCTACCCATATACATATATATATATATATATATATATATATATATATATATATATGTGCAGATTGAAGGGAGCAATAGAATTAATTAATATTATACAATACAACTCCAATTGTGTGAATGGTTGTAAGCGTACCGTGACTTAGTAAACATGATGATGTCAGTTCAGTTCAGGCACTGACACCCAGCACATCACAGACGATAAGAGATGATCGTTAAGCAGTTGCTTTTAAGTATACAACAAAAATTGCAAGTTATTCGTCGAATTGAAATGGCGCAAAATTTAAACGTATATCGTAGGTAATAATATTTGTATTCCCATGCGATTTATAATGTCGCTGCCTACTGGGCTCAAATTTCCATTGAAACGCTAAAGACTTGTGGAATAAATTACTTACATATGAACTCGACTTCTGAATAAAGAAACTTTTTTGTAAAATCCATCGGTGATTATGATGCAGGCACGACTTTATCAGAGATGTTTGTAAAATACTATTTATTTTTCTTTCAGAACACAATAAAACTATAAGTTTGGAAAATACTATTTATTTTTCTTTTAGAATACAATAAAACTATAAGTTTGTAAAATACTATTTATATTTCTTTCAGAACACAATAAAAAGTTTCGAAAATACTATTTATTTTTCTTTCAAAACACGATAAAACTGTAAGTTTCTAAAATACTATTTAAATATATTTCTTTCAGAACACAATAAAACTATAAGTTTGGAAAATACTACTTATTTTTCTTTTAGAATACAATAAAACTAGAAGTTTGTAAAATACTATTTATTTTTCTTTCAGAACACAGTAAAACTGTAAGTTTGGAAAATACTATTTATTTTTCTTTCAGAACACAATAAAACTGTAAGTTTGGAAAATACTATTTATTTTTCTTTCAGAACACAGTAAAACTGTAAGTTTCTAAAATACTATTTATTTTTCTTTCAAAACACGATAAAACTGTAAGTTTCTAAAATACTATTTATTTTTCTTTCAAAACACTATAAAACTATAACTTTCTAAAATGATATTTATTTTTCTATCAAAACACAGTAAAACTATAAGTTTGTAAAATACTATTTATTTTCCTTTCAGAACACAATAAATCTATAAGTTTGTAAAATACTATTTACTTTTCTTTTAGAACACAATAAAACTATAAGTCTGTAAAATACTATTTATTTTTCTTTCAGAACACAGTAAAACTAAAAGTTTGTAAAATACTATTTTTTTTCTTTCAGAACACAATAAAACTATAAGTTTGTAAAATACTATTTATTTTTCTTTCAGAACGCAATAAAACTATAAGTTTGTAAAATACTATTTATTTTTCTTTTAGAACACAATAAAACTATAAGTTTGTAAAATATTATTTATTTTTTTAGAACACAATAAAACTATAAGTTTGTAAAATACTATTTATTTTTCTTTCAGAACACAATAAAACTATAAGTTTGTAAAATACTATTTATTTTTTTTTTCTTTTAGAACACAATAAAACTATAAGTTTGTAAAATTTTTCTTTTATTATTTATTTTTTTAGAACACAATAAAACTATAAGTTTGTAAAATACTATTTATATTTCTATCAGAACACAATAAAACTATAAGTTTTTAAAGATACTATTTATTTTTCTTTCAGAACACAATAAAACTATAAGTTTGTAAAATACTATTTATTTTTCTTTCAGAACGAAATAAAACTATAAGTTTGTAAAATACTATTTATTTTTCTTTTTTTAACACAATAAAACTATAAGTTTGTAAAAAACTATAAAATATACTTATTTTTCTTTTAGAAAACAATAAAACTATAAGTTTGTAAAATACTATTTATTTTTCTTTTAGAACACAATAAAACTGTAAGTTTGCAAAATACTATTTATTTTTCTTTTAGAACACAATAAAACTATAAGTTTGTAAAATACTATTTATTTTTATTTTAGAACATAATAGAAGTATAAGTATGTAAAATACTATTTATTATTTATTTTTATTTTAGAACACAATAAAACTGTAAGTTTGTAAAATACTAACTTATTTATTTTTCTTTTAGAGCACAATAAAACTATGAATTTGTAAAATACTATTTATTTTTCTTTCAGAACACAATAAAACTGAATTTGTAAAATACTATTTATTTTTCTTTCAGAATAAAACAATAAAAACTATTTTAGGACATAATAAAACTATAAGTTTGTATTTTAAAATACTATTTATATTTCTATTTTTCTTTTAGAACACAATAAAACTATTTATTTTGTTTGTAAAATATATTTATATTTTTCTTTTAGAACATATAAAACTATAAGAACATAATAAAACTATAAGTTTGTAAAATACTATTTATTTTTATTTTAGGACACAATAAAACTGTAAGTTTGTAAAATACTAACTTATTTACTTTTCTTTCAGAACACAATAAAACTATGAATTTGTAAAATACTATTTATTTTTCTTTCAGAATACAATAAAACTATGAGTTTGTAAAATACTATTTATATTTCTATCAGAACACAATAAAACTTATGTTTTTCTATTTATATTTCTATCAGAACACAATAAAACTATAAGTTTGTAAAAACTATTTATTTTTCTTTCAGGAGACAGTAAAACTTTAGGTTTATAAAATACTATTTATTTTTCTTTTAGAACACAATGAAACTCTTAGTTTTTAAAATACTATTTTTTTTTCTTTCTGAACACAATAAAACTACAAGTTTGTTAGGATCGCTTTTAGTCCTAAAAAATTGTATATTACACTTGATATATGAAGATTTAATTTATGTTTAGTATTATAACAAATGTTACATTATAATTATAGTATAATACTATATACTCCTTTGTGGCACTATCGTGATTATGGGTCTTTTCTTAGTCCGTCTGCATCGCTGCGAGGTGGGGTGATTCTGCGAAGGACTTTATACAGAATTGCAGTTGTACTGTATTGCGTTACAAGTATGAAGAGTGCATTATAACAGAATCGACGAAACATTTTGAGAAAACGAGGCGAAGCCGAGTTTTTTCGGTTTCCGAAATTCTGTTACGCATTTATCGCATGTGTATTGCGTACTATTTTTTTGGACGATGAACATTATCAGTATTAATTGGAATATTAATTGAGTATTGCGAATAAAACAGTAAAGATCAAAACATGAATTGCCTGCCGTTGCTATGGGAATATGTAGGTACTTTTGTTTTCACATAAATAACTTTTGTTTGCTTTGGCGCTATATTCCGACGCTGGAATAGTAATATGCGTTACAAGAGCGGATGTTGAAGTTTTCATGTTCGAGGAAAAGTTTGAAAAAGCGAAATGTAGTTGAGCTTTTTTAATTTCCGAGAATTGAAAGAAAACATACCGCTCGTGTATCGTACATTATTTTGTGCGAAGATCGTTTATTACATACTTGAAAGAGGAATTTCTAATTAGTTGCAATAAAATCTCCATCTTGGTTTCTGTTCAATGACGGCAAATTTGCAAAACAAAAATATCTGTCTTCAACATTGTTGCTTTAAAATGTTTTGTGTGTTTACTATACTCCAGCAGGCCATGATATACGTCTGTCTTTTTTTACCCCAGTCTATGATGAGTCTGGAATCTTGTTGATTTTTTCACGGCTTCCTTAATGTTACTTGCATCACGAATGCAGTAACTTTAGTGGAGTTGTAGAGTTTACTTAATCTTTGCAAATATTTAAAAACAATAATTAACATTGCAATTTAGGTGAAATTGCAGTGGTAAGTTTCCAATTTATAATTATTACTATATTAAACGTCTCTAAAAATAATATGTTAAAAGCCTAAAGCAGTAAAATCAATATGTCACTTAAGCGGTAAGAAGAGGGAAATTGTTATGTGTGTTAGGTTGGGAATACTGAATGTGGAATTTTAGACTTTCCGCGGATTGGTTTTGTGCGGAAACCAAGCAAATACGCACGATCCCGAACAAAAGTGATGTGTATTAATTTAATTATGGAAGTGCCGAAAGATGCAGAAGTAAAAGAGGTATTTAGATCCGGATGTGATAGTTCAGTACCGGACAAGTCTAAAAAAAAAAAAAAAAGTGTGAGTTCGTATATACAGAGTGCGTCAGAAAGAACGGATGGATTTCACATGGCAAGAAAATTGTAAAGATTCATCAAATCAAAAATTTATTGTTATCAACATATTCACCAATACATGCAGTTTATTTATGGAAAACAACATTATCCATATGATGTCCTTGGCTTTCAATACAGGCATCGAGGCGTTTTCTAATGTTCGCCATCACTTTCACAGTCATAGCTGGTGCAATTGCCACGATTTCTTCACGAATCGCTGTCTTCAGTTCGTCCAGTGTATGTGATCGATGTTTACAAACTTACGCCTTCAAATGGTCCCAAAGAAAGAAGTCGCAGGGCGCGAGATCTTACCGTAGCCTCGGACAATCTCAGTGCAATAGAATTTCGTCCAGTTGATTTCTTCTTTAATGTTGAACCTGTGATACGAAATGAAGCCACCCACCGCAAAATTGTATTCCGAGTTGGAATCCTAGCGTGACATCCGATGTCGAAATGAGTCCTGAGTGGCGATCACAGACTCTTCATTTTTCAAAAATGTCTCGACGATGAAAGCACGTTGTACACCAGACCAACACCATGTTCTCAACTGAAACTGCATTCTATGGCTGACCCAACAGTCGTGGTCCCCCTCACTATATCTCTCTCCTCGTTGCGTATCGATAGTTTGAAATCCATCCGTTCTTTCTGACGCACCCTTTAGTATATTTCAAAAATGGTAACATACAAAACTTTTGAAAATCAATGAGAAATTTGTTGACGTATTTTGTTATAAGATCCAACTTCTTTCATGAGGCATGCTTTCAGGAGAACCTCTGCAATTTTGCTTATAGATACAGGTGTTGACATTCTATGACTCAAAAGACATAGAGGGTGGAACTCCTTTAATGTGGCAGAGGGCTATATAAGCAGATGGATGGATGGATGGATGGATTTATTCAGTAATATTGTACATACAAATGCACTAAACTATCAGAATTTGCCCTTAAATACAGTGCACGGTTTTTTTTATCGTACATGCTTTACAAAACAAGTCCTACTTTGTAGGTTTCGCCCCCCATCACCTATGATTAAATCCAACCACTCCACATAAACATATACAGGGTGCGGCAAAACATCCTTCCTAATTTAAAGTTTAAAGAGAGAGAGAGAGAGAAACTCATCCGGCCTTAATTAAGGATGACCACGAGGATCCGGAAATTAATAGCAAATAAATATAATTAATTAAATGTGAATATTGTTATAAAATAAAATGTAATAATTAAGCACCATTGATTATCAATTATAAAATAAAATCTTAGAAGATGACTATAAAATTATACTTATAAATAAAAGATTTTATTTAAAATTAGCATATCCTTAATTAAGGCCTTCTGAGTGGTATAAGTGAAATTGTATAATCTGCAGGGATTCTTTGAGAATTTGCGAGATGATTTTTTGAATTTCAAAAGATGATATTGATAGTTGTTTTAAAACATTATATGTAAATTTTGGTAAAGAACTCCGAGCACCAAAAAATAAACCTGTCACTGACCAATTGAAGAGAGGGATGTTATACTTGACACTAAGGTAGGGAATACAAGGTTCATAAATGGCCCTCTTTTCCTGATTAACCTGATGAGCTTGGTTTAGATCTCTCTCCATACGTATAGTTGGATCTATGATAATAGCCTTTTGTTGTTGCATGTATATATTGCTGTTATATCCGCTCTTCTGTGAGAGTAGTCTTCAGAAATATAGTGGACCTCTTCATGAACTTCCCAACCCTTGTTCCGAAGAAGACAGGCGATAGCTCCACGGACTCTATGATGCCTGTTGTTACGCAATAACTCTCCTTTCCGACAAAAGCCCAACACGTGGCCAAGAGTTTCTGTCTCGTTGCAGTCTGGTTGACGGCAACGGGTCGTGCTGAAAGCTCTGCCAGGAACGGAGCGCACTGCAGTAAGGTTGCAAGACATCTTGATTGTATTAATATATTCCGAAGACGACAAATTCTTTTTGGTGCTGATCCATGAATTGGCTCTTGGATATTCTTCATAGATGATTACATCTTTCCCCTTATGCCTGATCAAAATAAGGAAATTGTATTTATATGAATGGTGTCTGAACAGTGGGAAATTTAGGTTTACATGCGTTGCCATAGCGATATCAAATGACATGCGCAAAGAAACAAGAATTGAATAGGACATTGAATGCACGGAATTGACATTCAATTAGTGCAAATTGTAATCTGTAACGAATTCCAACTATGCCCTGGACGGGTGAAGAACGTGCTTACTCTGTGGTATCGTTTCTGGTAAGTGGTAATTCCGTTGTCGCTGCCCAGCGTGCTTTTCGGAGACGCTTCCAGATTCCCCCTTATGGGGCAGTTCCAGATCGGAAAAGCATTAACTTATGGGTGTCAAACTTTAGAGCAAGTGGTGACATGATTAAAAAGGGAGGAGGAAGGCCACGCAGCGTTCGAACTCCAGAAAACATTAATGCAGTAAGGCGTTCATTTCAGCAGTCTCCAAATAAATCTGCTCATAAACACGCTAGAGATCTTCAGTTATCTGATCGGAGTGTGCGTCGAATTTTGCACCATGACTTGCGATTTCATCCCTCCAAGATAGTCGTTGTTCAAGAATTGTTTGAACGTGATTATGAAAATCGTGTGAGGTCATGTGAAAACATCCTTCAAAATGTGCCTGAACATACTGTGGTTCTTTTTAGTGATGAAGCACATTTTCACTTATCGGGATGCATGAATCATCAAAATTTCCGATATTGGAGTGGTCACAACCCTCGTGAACTTCACGAAAAACCTCTACATAACAATCGTGTTACTGTATGGTGCGCGGTTACAAGAGTCCGGATACATGGTCCTTACTTTTTTGAAGAGGACAGTAAACTCTCAGCGGTAAACTTTTATGATCAACAATTTTTTGGCACCAAGACTCAATACGCTGCAGATTAACCAGGTATGGTTTCAGCAGGACGGAGCCACCGCTCACACAGCTCAGATTTCTCTCCAAATCCTGAGACATGTTTCCCGGACGCTTAATTTCTTCACGTGGCGACGTCCCCTGGCCAGCACGATCACAAGACCTTGCATCCTGCGATTTCTTTCTATGAGGCCATCTTAAGGCTGAGGTGTTTAAACATCGGTCGAGGACTTTTCCAGACCTAAGAAATGCAATACAGGAAGAAATTGGTCTTATTCCTCAATAAATTCTAGTTAGAGTGATGCAGAATTTCCTAAGTCGCATTCAACAATTGATTGAAAGTGAAGGACACCACTTGAGAGAGACGTTAGTAGAAGTAGTAGTGGTAGTGGTTGGTTTATTTTGCCTGGCAGAGTTAAGGCCATAAGGCCTTCTCTTCCACTCAACCAGGTTTCAATAATATACATGAAATACAAAATTAGATTACAAAACAACACAAAAGAAAATACATTAGAAATTGCATAAAATATAGTAGAAAATTACAATAGACAAGATCAGTTACATAATATAAAATTACAAATAGTCAAGATCGGTTACATAATATATAAAATAAAGTAGAAAATTACACATAATCAAAATCAGTTACATAACATAAGGGAAATATACACACTCACACACAAACACACAATTATAAGACCTAAAATGCCCGAGATAAATTCGACGATTAATTCACTTGAGATATATTATACAGTTAATATACTAATAGGAGAATACATGTGGGTTACAAGACATAAAATGTTGATTAGCAAAGTTGTACTAAATGGCATACAAACACAAATGATTAAGTAATATATATCAAGATAATAAAAAAGCGAAAAAAAATAAGAGAGAGGAGAAAAAAAATAACAACTTGGTCATTTAAGACTATTTAGAAACTTCCGCAAGAATCTAGTTCTGTTCATTAAAAACATTTCTAAGTAGAGTGTACTTAAAAGATTTTAGACTCCGACTGCTCCTGATTTCCTGTGACAAGGAATTCCAGGAACGAGCTGTGTGTATTGTGAAGGAAGCAGAGTAGAGAGATGTATGATGGAATGGAATTGATAGAACAAGGTTATGCTGTGAAAGTGTATCACGGTTGTGGAGGGATGCTAAAAGTGTGAAGCGAGGAACTAGGTAAATAGGTGTGGAATTATGAAAAACTCCCACTGTTAAGATACCATTCATATTAATAAAGTTTCCTTATTTTGACCCATCTGTTTTTATTTAAACTTTAAATTAGGGAGGATGTTTTGCCGCATTCTTTATAGTAATTATTCAATACTTGCATTGCAAGGAATTGTCTGAGTAGTTCCTGGTGGTGACGTCACTGGTGTAGTATTGCAGGCAGCTGAGTGGTTTCCGCACACTGTAGGCCACTGCAGGTAACGTGTGCAGGGAAACTTCATCGTTCCTCACGTCGCATGTAATTTGTAATTGAACGGAAATTAAACGAGTTGAGACTTACACTCCACTGGAGAAGGGCCCCTGTGGGCGCAACAGCGGCACACGGCAAGCCTCTTTATCGGCGGATCACCAGGTTAATGCCAAGGTTTTTATAGCCTGGACAAGGCTCTTCGTATTACGGCCCTTAGAAAAACTTTTGGTTCGCAAACTATGGCTCGCGACCCCCATGAAGATTCCGGGATTTTATACTCTTCAAGAAAGATTTTGGAATTATAACCATTAGCAAAACTTTTCGTTTACAAACCGTGCATCTACTTTCTCCACGCATATAAACATGCCACTTATCATAGCTTAGTAAGTACATCCTTAAAAACACCTTTGACTCACAATCCCTATTAAGTTTCCATTAGTTTGTAGTTTAACCACTTTCCTGATTAACCCGAGTTAACTCGGGTTGCTAACTTGTGTCAAAATTTATAAACCCGAGTTAACTCGTTTGAGTCCCATTTTCGCTCCTAAGGATTATATCCCGTATATATACGTTTCCATTCTTTCATTAACCTTTTCCTCACTAGATGGCTACAGAAGTTAGTGATATTGCTATATCTGGTGGTGTTGTTTTGTACTTCTTCCTTGCGAGTGGAATTCTATGCTCATATAGCATTCACACACAGTAGTGAGTAGATGCTAGTTATTTTTGGCGGTTTCTGTTTGTGTTTAGTGTTTTTTGTGTTGTTTTGTGTAAAGATGGATCAATTTAGTGATTCCGAAACTTTTGATCAGGAATGTATTCCTGTAGAAGATTAGGAAATGAAACATTGGTATCAGAAGACGAAGTTATAGACCAACAAACAAATTCAGATCAGTTGATGTCGCGTCTTTTCGAGAGTGGTTTGAATAGAAGACATCTGGCACCATTTCTTCTGCACCTCCGAGGTCCCCATTCCCTGAAATTTTAACATTGTTTCTGATAACGATAATTCTCAATTTTTAGAATTCTTTAATAATGGCCTAATCAACATTATATTCGAGGAGATGATTCGGCATGCTAATAAGTGTTCACAGAATGCTGAAAATAATTCGTGGCGGCCTACTACAGACTCTGAAATACGTGTACTTTTGGGCATAGTGATACTGCAGAACATTATTCACAAACCTGAAGAACAGATGTACTGGTACAAATATTCAATGACTGCTACACCATTCTTCCCAAAACGCTCTCATATAGGAGAGCAGATACTACTGTCTGGAATGCAATGTGCCACTGTGCGTAATACCTTGCTTTCGAGTCTATCACACGACAAGCAACATTTAACGCCTTGATAACAGCACTGGTATTGTGCCTCATAAATTAATCCATAAAAAACGTAAGTTGGTAAATAGTTCAGGAGAAAATCTAAGTGGGACAACTACCAGAGCTGGATCAAGGTGCACGAGATAACTCGGGATAATAATTCAGGTATGAATATTTGTCTATTCATAGTGATTTTTAGATATGTAAGAAAATTAGTGATGTACAGTGATTCTGCAATATTATATGACCTCTTTACGAAAATAAAAAATATGACAATTTTTTTCACAAAACTGGTAAAATATATAGTAAGGGAAGAGGTTAAGATGCTTCAAACGAAGAATTCTGAAATGAAACCGGTTTGCTCCACCTTAGATAGTCTGCTCTCCTTGAAATATAATCACACAGCATGCAATGTGATAGTCGCCTTGCATAGAGCAATCGAGAATAGGTAGGATATATACAGGGTGTTTCCGGGCTGGTGTTACAAACTTTCAGGGATGATGGGGAAAAGCACATGTATCAATTTGAGATAAGGAACCCTGGTCCGGAAATGACCGAGTCGAAAGTTACAAGCAAAATAGTTGTGTGAAAATAAAATAATGTTATTCCTCTATATACCTTATTTATGTGTATTTACCTGTACATCTTACACATACTGTAGTTCACACCTGTGGAGTAACGGTTAGCACGTCTAGCCGCGAAACCAGGTGGCCCAGGTTCGATTCCCGGTCGGGGCAAGTTACCTGGTTGAAGTTTTTTCCGGGGTTTTCCCTCAACCCAATATGAGAAAATGCTGGGTAACTTTCGGTGTTGGACCCCGGAATCATTTCACCGGCATTATCACCTTCATCTCAGTCAGACGCTAAATAACCTAAACTGTTGATAAAGCGTCGTAAAATAACCTACTAAAATAAAAAAAAATACACATACTGTATTCATCTGGCGTTGTTTACGTTGTCTACTTGCAGTATTTCATTCAGTGCGCTGTCTGAGGGATGGGGACAGGAAACTACACTAAAGCAATGCAGATAGCGTAATGTGTAACGGACATGGTCGGTCCTGAAATGCAAGTCTGTAGATAGCAGTGTATGTGTACTAGTTGCAGTGTCTAGTCGATCAGTCCTAGTAAAATGGAGAGCGGAATATGCAAGCATGATTTTCGAATACGAATGAGCCAATGGGAACAGTAGACAAGCTGACAGTTTGTATCGGGTCAAGTATCTAAGTAGGAGACATTCGACCCATACCATCTTTCCACGACTGTTCCAAAAGTTAAGGGAAGGAGGGCATGTGGTGTCAATTTACAATTCCATTTCCACAAAACAATTTTTGCTTATAACTTTCGACTCAATCATTTTCAGACCAGGTTTCCTTATCTCAAGTTGATACATGTGCCCTTCACCATCATCCCTGAAAGTTTGTAACACTAGCCCGGAAACACTGTATATACAGGGTGTCTGACTCTAACCGCTCATAAATTGTTTTAGACATCGCGCACAACACAAATAGAGGTAGACACTTTTCGCCGTTGAAATTCCCTAACACGCAACGCTTATGTTGTAGTTTTAACCCTTCAGCTAACAAGGTTTATTGCAACTTACTAATACCAAGGGGGGTAATATAATCTCCCCCATCGAAATCGTATACTAATCTTTGTTAAACATTTGGAATACTTAACAATTTATGTACTGTTAACTGTAGACCTCCAAAAAATGTAAAGATATAAAATAATCGTCCTATTTAAAAAATACAGGATGCATAAAAAGTCACATTCATATTGCTCTAAACGTAAACCAAAATTTAAAACCTAGAGATTTGTTACTGGTGACACTATAAGATAACATACCAGGATACAGTAAATTTAAACCTGCCTCACTTCCATTTCGATGCAAACTCCTAAAAGCTACAGTATATAGTTTTGATATGGTAGACAACACAGCTATAAGCTATGAATATCACAGTACTGTAACATAAATTGAAAATCATTTCAGTTATTTGTTGAAATTTTAATATTGGAATAGAATTTATACAACAATAAATATTTCGAAAGATTTGTTTGTAATGAAATTAAATGGTAAAAAAATATAAAAATATCTAAAAATAAATAAATAAAAAAATAAATCCAATAGAATAAAATTTAGTTCTTTGTTGAAATTCAAGTATTCGAACACCATCTGTACTACAATGGTCATCTCAGAAAAAAGGTGTCCACTAATAATTATTTCTAAAAAAATCGCTTTAACCTTAATACACAGGAACAAAAAATAACTTGGAAAACAAAGGTGTTCCATAGCAAAGGCTAAAAATGATTAATATCTAAAAGGTCACTATTATTGTCCGTATTTCTGGTCAGTTGTAACCCATTTTTTGAATTCATGGCGTTAATACCTTCATTTTCTCTATATGGTATTTCCTTTTCGTGTTTAGAAAAAACAACACGTTTCCTATTACGTCTTCGAAAATGTATAACATGTCCTGTTTTCAGACTGAGTATTAATGAACTTAGCATTCTAGGCGCTATAAATAGGATTTTGTCCTGAAGCCAATAGGATGGGATACAGACACGTGCATTTGTTTACGTGCGGAGTCACCTTGTATGGTATGAAGATTAGGAGAGAAATTCTTCTTTTTCTCTGTGACTCTTTTCTAGACTTTGTGTATTGCAGCGTAATATAGAACGAAAGATCATATCTTGGAGTTTAACTTACAAGACACAAATTTCATATGACATGCACGATATTTGTGTTTACAAGCTGGGTTCTTGTTCATTTGGGGACTTCTTCAATCGCTGGGGGATCTTCCCCTCTGACAATCTCAGCCATCTATCCCACACTGCTAAGACCTGGAAGATGATATGGCACAGGCAATGAAGAGCTGAGTAAACTAACAGATGACAGCTACTCCCTCTGGCCAATGTAGATGGAGGAGGTGGATATACTACATAAAGCTCTACTTGTGTTACAGCAGCCCCTGTGATGTCTACTCCACACACCCTCCCGTCAAGCACCAGAGACATAGGTCCTGTATACAAAGCTTGCACTAAGGAAATGTTATTCTGTTTCTACATGCAAACTGCTCAGAAACAGAGCGAGGAGCTGGCTTATACCGGAGAATGTATATTTGATATGAAAGGTTTCTAGTAATGGTAATTTACAACACTTTTGCCGCCTTCACCAGCGGTCACTAGATTTCACTTGAAGAATAAGTGGACGTAAATTTTCTAGCTTCTCGATAAACTGTGATCTGTCCATGGGCACCGAAATATTAAAGATTCTCTAATCCATGTAATAATAATAATAATAATAATAATAATAATAATAATAATAATAATAGTTTTATTTTCCCTGGCCATCAGGCCTTCTCTTCCACTCAACCAGGATCAAATCACATACAGAAAAATACATACCGGTATACAAATATTAACTTAAAAATAATAATAAACATAATTAAGGTAAAAGAGAGATTGAATACATATACACAATCCGTATTAACTTTAAAATAACAATAATAAAAATATATAATAAAAAAGAGACTGAATACATAATCACAAACAGGAAAATACATTCTAGTTTACAAGTATTAACTAAAAAAATGAATTTATATATATATATATATATATATATATATATATATATATATATATATATATATAATTTGAACTGGTAATGGAAATTACGGGAAAACGGCTGAACGGATTTTAATAAGTGACCCCTCATTTTCATGCCTGGCATCCAAAGTTTTTCGGAAAAAATAGTAGTTTTCAGTGAAATGTCAATTTTCATACATAATTTTCCTATCTTCAAAAATCCATCTGTTGTCAGTTTTGAGAACTAATTTTATTGAATCACGGCCGACTTGATTGAATTTAAGAACAAAACACACACTACAATAAACAATAGGCTATTACACGAAGACCATGACCTGCAGGATTGCCGACATATTTAGAGCTCAATTCAATTTGTTATTAAAAACTGATTCTGCAGTGTATAATTTTCTGAGTACAGCTGTGTATTGGATATTCAAATCTACGAAACTTCAGGTGGTTTGATGACATTATTACCATTAGAAATTAAATATTATTATAGCTAATATCATGATGCGTCTATTTTTCATTAATTGTAGGCTACATAATATTGATGCTATATTCATGACATGAAAGTGAAACGTTTTGAGGTTATGTAAGTAAATGTAGAGAATATCTTAATTTAGATCTTCATTTCTATAATTTACTAGTGACTGCTATATATAAATACAAAACTTAAGTAAGATAATAATATTGTTATTAAAAATGAAATATTTTTATATTTATTAACCCAGTGGGGTTTGGTCTTTTTCATATACTTAATGGCGATGCAGTGTAGATATTGATACTGTACTGTATGTGTCATTGTCTTCAGTATTGGCTCGAGAGAGCGCAAAAATTACAGTTCCTAAGGAAAGAGAAAAAGGTATTACTTACTGATAAAATAAGAGGCCTAGAAAATTTTTTTAGTCTCCAGATCATTTCAGCAAGATCTCTTAGTAGGATAAAATGATTTTACGCTCTACATTTCAAGTCTACATGGAGCAGCTATACGAAAATGCTATTGTTCGAAAGCTTAGCAAACCTGACATTTTTTTAACTTTGCCTACAATCCACAATGACCTGAAATAGCTACTGCTATCGTCCTGACATTGATACTTGCGTTTTCGCGTTGAAACTCAAAAATTGAAGTTGGATAGGTTCAAGAAAAAGTCTTTGGCCTAAAGAAATTCATTCAGATGGAGTATGTTTCATTATTATGGAAGCAAATAACTATCAAAAAGATAAGTATTCTTCATTGAAAATAAATCTGAAAAATTTTTATTTTAACGTCTAACGAACTTAGTTTGCAGCAGCATTTGCTGCACAAGCCACTAGTATGAATATAATCTCACAACTAAAGGAATAGTAGAATTAGTATGATCAGCACAGCACGTGTTACATTGAGACAATGACAATTACCTAGATATTAGTGTTAATGGTAAAGTAATGACTGTGTCAAATAGTAATAATAATAATAATAATAATAATAATAATAATAATAATAATAATAATAGTAATAATAATAATAATAATAAAAATTATACCTAAAAACTAATTCTCTGCATTTAAAACTTTCTAAACAACCTAATTTTAAACAACTGAGGACTAATACTACCTCTGATTTCCAGCGTCAGCGAATTCCATGAGCTGGCCATGGCTATTGAGAAAGAACTTGAGTACAGAGATGTCTGATGACGTGGTATTGATAGCAACAGACTGTGCTGTGAACGTGTATTTCGATTATGATGTGAAGCTAGGAGAGAAAACCGAGAGGCAAGGTAGTTGGGTGTGGAATCATGTATAATTCGATATAGCAGGCAAAGAGAATGTACTAAACGTCGATATTGCAAGCGGAACCAGGAGAGTCGTAGAAAATATTCCGATATATGATCATGTCGACGGATATTGAAAATAAATCGGACGCAGACATTATGTACACGTTGAAGTTTTTGAGAAAGTTCAGCACTTAGGTCGCTATATAAAACATCACAATAGTCAAAGTGAGGCATTACAAGGGTCTGTAGATCTATAGGATGCATTAAGAATCCAAGGAACAGATTTGACTTAAAGAGTTTTGAAAAATATTTTATAGAAAATTTGAAAACAGAAATGGTAGGCCTACCAAATAAGTATTTTGAGGTTAAGAATAAGAGATGGTATACGCTTTGTCACGACACTTGATTTGTCGACATAAATCAATTAAATATTACGGAATATTTCGAAAATATTGATATTTCCGATAGCTTGATTTTCCGCTGCTATTGATCACTCATATTTGTTGGTATACTTTGTAATGTGTTTCGTATTTTATTTCCGAAAGAGTATCAATAATTTATTAACACTATGTACTTTATTCTCTTTAAGTTCACAATATACAGTGACATCATTATATTTTTACTTCAATTGTTATTGTACATGAGTTTTTGAATGTACTTCACTCCCACCCCTTCTACTAATGAAGTTCCAACTGTCCTCCACACAGAATCAAGGCCGCATATAGTAAACAGCACTGAGTTAGTGAGTATAGTACGTTCCAGAAATATGTTTGCGTTTTCCAGTGACGAAAGAGCTTTCAATATTGAATAATATTTTCGCACAGGTACTGTCGTCCGTTTGCCTACGTCGTATCCCGATTTCCCTCACCTGCTTCTGCTCGCCCCTCTGTAAAGGCTAGTGGCTGGGTAGTCTTAGCTCTTTTCTGAAAGCATTAATTTCTGTTCGGAATTGGACGTCTAGGTAATATTATACAACGTTTTAAAATAACTTAAATAAAAGGGTGTCGTTAAGTAATTGCCACGTGATTTCCCCCTTTCTACGATCCTGCGGCATAACCACTTGGACGGACAATAGATAACATGTCTGAGTAATTTTATCTGTGCGAGTCGGGCAGAAGTGAAGATTGAATTTACAGTACGTAAGGTACTCTTTTATAGAGTAGGTACAGAATTATTTCAACATGAGTTACTAGTACGAATGTCTAAAGTGGTAATTGGAATTAGATGCAATAGTCTGTAATGCGATAATATGCATAAAAGAACTGAAGCCTGTATCGAAATGAACGGTCACCATTTTCAAAAATGTGTTTAAATATCCATATTATGATTATTTTTCAATTTAACTTCATTCTTTATATTGTACGCTAATATGCTGTAGACAATACAATATACACTGCATAATGAATACGTTCGAATGGATAACTCAGTTCGTGAGTAAAAACACTTATTGTTAATACTGTACTGTATTTTGATTAAACAAAAACCTAATGAAAATTGAATAATTTCGAGGGAAAAATTGTTCCGGAGCCGGGTATCGAACCCGGGACCTTTGGTTTAACGTACCAACGCTCTACCACTGAGCTACTCGTGAACTCTAACCGACACCGATCCAATTTTTCCCTCTATATCCACAGACCTCAAAGTGGGCTGACAACCGTCAAGCAACCAACTTCGAGTGCACACTAACTCCGTGTGACTTAAATTGTGGTTTTCTGTTATCAAACTCAAAAGTGTGATATTTCCTAGTTTACGTAACTGGATGAACTACTTTTTTTCCTTCCTATAGGCCTACCTAGTAAAATGATTTGTTTGTATTTTCTGCTAGCATCATCGAACTCCAGTCGTGGAAGGTGGTAGCAAACGGTGTTTCCGGTTCTCAAGCGTTAATCCAAAGGTATAGCCAGGTTAATATGAAAAATGTTAGTAAAAATAAAATGATGTCCCTGCACAATATCTTTCTGTTCGGATTTATTTTAAATTTTACTTTGCTTTACATGGACCGGTAACTTTTATCTTGAAATCCCCTCGGTTCATTAAAGTTACGTTGTCTTTTGTTGTCATTTACTTTATTTTGGTTCCAACAAATACTGCTATACCTTTCAGGTTTTACTCTTACTTTTTTGTTCATCTAAAGGCGAAGACAGAAATAACCATAGAAAAAAAGCACACACGTGTGTCTGTGTGTGTATATACTAGTAGAGTTAAAAAGTAACGAAACATGTGTAGATACCTTTGTTACAGATGACATGTAACCATTTACACAACACCACCTTCAAAGTACGTCCCCTGGGTAGTGACAAATTTCTGCCAGCGTCCATACTATTTCTCGAAACATTCTTGCAGCCCATCTTTGGTCACTTCCCGCAAGTGGTAGCTTGGAAACTGCGTCCAGTGGAAACAATGTGTAATTTACATTTCTTGGTCTAAATTACCAGTCTTTTCATCTTCTGATATACTGATTTAAATTTTGAATCACCCGGTATATGCCACATTTATAAACGTATTACTGTTCAATAATTTTTATCTTGATTTAAAACAATAATTCTAAAATTTATATGTAATAATTTCGTATAAAATGCATTATCGAGTATAATCTTACATATAAATTATATTAACTTCCTTAAAGGGCATATGTACTCATGTGAGCGAAATTTTTCTCTAAAAATCTACTATATATTTTATTGCAAAACGTAAAGAGAACTCTACAAACTGTACTCCTTTTTTGTTATTTATCTATATGACGAAAAATAAAAAATCGAAAACCACCGATGTAGTTCATTTCACTTGGTTACAGTTTGGTTAGGCCTTGATGTTCTGTGTAATTTATATTAACAAATAAATTTAATTAAATGCGTGGAGGTGTAATCCCCGCTCGATGAACCGTGGAATATGTATGGTTAGATGGTTAGATGGTTTTATTACGTAATTCATTAAAATAATAGATTTTACGTTAAGTGGATTTTATTCATATCATAATTTCAAAACAATTACACAGTATATAATACGCTTTGTCAAACCTGGCAACCTTTTCACAAAGGAAGCTTAATTTATTATATTTATTATAGATTAGAATCTTTAAAAATGTTAAGTAACATTGTATATTAAGTTAATTATAAGATTAGCGTAAAATTATTTAGGCAGTACAACACTTATGGCCAGTTTCCCTAAGTATTGTTAGAACATTTAACGAATGTTAAACCGTAAACAGTTTGTTAGATATAGTTTTTTCATGTCTTCAACAGTAGTTGGGCTTAACAGATTGTTAAGTGTTTGTTAACTTTAATGGCCGGTTTTTCCAAGTATTGTTAGAAAATTTAACTACTGTTAAACTCTAAACAGTTTGTTAATTAATAAAATTGCATGTTTTCAACACCAGTTTGGTTTAACAGATTGTTAACAGTTTGTTAATCTATACTAATAATAAATCTGTAGCCGAAAATTTTCTGGTAATTTTCGATTTTCCAAAAATAATTGGTCCTAACATATATAATTAACCACCCTGAAACCGAAAATCGCTTTTTTGAAATTTTTGTTTGTATGTCTGTCTGTCTGTCTGTCTGTCTGTCTGTCTGTCTGTATGTTTGTTACCTTTTCACGCGATAATGGCTGAACCGATTTCGATGAAATTTGGAATATAGATTAAGTTTGTTGTAACTTAGATTATACGCTATATGGCATTCAAAATACATTATTTAAAAGGGGGGTTATAAGGGGGCCTGAATTAAATAAATCGAAATATCTCGCTTATTGATTTTTATGAAAAATGTTACATAGCAAACATTTCTTTACAAATCATTTCCGATAAGTTTTATTCTTTGAAAAATTTTGATAGGACTGATATTTAATGAGATAAATGAGTTTTAAAATTAAAATAACTGCCATCTAAGGCCGTGTAATGAATTAAAAAACAAATGACTTCGTCTATAAGGGGCCTTGGTCAACAACAATCGAAAGCTATGAATCATAGCCTACAGAAAATGTTTCTGTGTTTGTATGAAGCAATATCGGAAGCTAAATTAACCGATTTGTATAATTAATTATTATTTCACCATTGGAAAGTGTAGTTTCTCTGTATGGACATAATGCTATAATGTTATTACAGTAACTTGTGAGTGAATTGAGGACAGGTAAGATTAACATAGCTTCTTATGCACAGAAAACTTGATAGGCTATTCTGTGTATTCGTTTCCTGTATTTCTTAAAATAATGTTCATCTCAGAGAATAATTCTTAACAACAACGAACAACGAGAGTGTATTGATGTAGTATGCAGTAATAATATGTCAGCTTAGCATTTCATTATTTTATAATCCAAATTTTAACTATGCTCAATTGAATCGAGTTAAAATACATAAAATACATATGCATTAAATGCAATGCAAAAATTTGGGTAATGAGCCAAACAGATTATGTTGCCCTGTTGTAAAATAAAATTTGTTCCTCCTGAGATTCAAGAGCCCCCATAACAAATTGAAAACTTACTTATCGGGGTACATCCGTTATCAACACACTTTTTATATAATATAATATAATATAATATAATATAATATAATATAATATAATATAATATAATATAATATAATATAATATAATATAATATAATATAATATAATATAATATAATATAATATAATATAATTTAAGTTAGTTAAGTTATTTGAAGGGTTCAGAACCATAGTGGGCCAAGCGCCATTTACTGAATACGTAGAAAACAAGAGTTAAAATTAAGTTATTACCATAATTCAATGGAAACATATAACAAGTAAAATAAAGTATACACATTAAATGTAAATGATGTCAATGTTCATTGATCTATGGATGCATGTAATAAAAATTAAGAAACATGTTAAAGGAATTGTCATTGCACCAAATGAGTGCTCTCTGGACCAAAATGATTCCATATTAATTATTTAAATATAATTTAAATTAAGTAACATAATAAACTATTTATCCTTCTATCAAACACGAATATTCCCTGGATCAAATGTCCTATTTTAATTATGTAATTACTTTATTTTTATTTCTAACGGGTGCAGCGGAGCGCACGGGTACGGCTACTTTTAAATGTAGCATTTCGGGCAGTTAATTCGTTTAACAGTTAGTTAATTATGGCCGATGTCTCCACAGCTGTTCGAACAGAAGTTGCGAAATTAATATTTTGTGTCTCTCTGTAAGGAATTTTTAGCATATGACTGGTAATATAACATTTAAAACATACTTTGGACTGTTTAAATACACCAGTGTTATTTTATTTCTTTCGTATTTCGTATCCATAATAGCAATGAGGAAATATAACCTTACTTTGTAATTATTATTCAGCGACGTCACCTACAACTTTCATTTGTCTACTGTTTGTTTATGGAGTGTGGCCTACTATAACAGGTTGTCATTTTATGCAAGTTCCATGACTCACTCTATAATATAGAATTTAAAGATTAATTTTAGCCAATCAAAAATTGTCTTACATGTGTAGAATCATTACCAACTGCTGTTGAGTAGAATAGTGCTAACAGACGTTATAGTTAAGTGTTGGCTATCTTAAACAAAATTATGTTGAACAAATGGAAAATACATTAACAAAGCGTTAAAAATAAACAGACTGTTTATTTAACATTCGTTAAGCAAAATTAAACATTACTTGCACAAACTGGCCATAAATGTAGGATTTTAAGCAGTTAACTCATCTGACAGATAGTTAAATATGGCAGATGATACCACAGCTGTTCAAACAGAAGTTGTGAAAATAATACTTTATGTCTCTCTTTAAGGAATGCTTCGTGAATGATGATAACATAAAATTTAAAAGACACTTTGAAATGCTAATATAGGGAAGATAATCTTCAAAAGTAAACTGATTATCATACTGGCTGCTTATTTTGATACTGAGCTATTATTTTGATACTGTATATTAAATATTCAGAAAATGTGAAATCTCAACTAGATTAGATAACTAGGAATGTTCGTTTATATACTATGCATGATACTCAATTTGTGACAATATAGATTTTCAAAATAAGTAGGCCTCAAAATTTTACAAGAAATTTAAACCAGACTTGAATATCCTACAAACAGAATCACTTATTCCAATTCAGCATCTACTATTTTACTCTTGATTCTATGATACTGGCTCTTTCCAACTAACTATAGCCAATGTCAAAAGTACTTCAAAACACATAGTGAGTATTATATTAAAAAGCTTTCAGCAAAAATTGCTTCTTTGAGAAGTCATATAATTACAGTATTATTAGCATTAGTACTATAACCTTACTTTGTAATAATATTATTCAATAGTAAACAACCTCCAACTTTCATTTGTCTTCTTCTTTATCGATCATGGCCTACTGTACCAGGTTATCATTTTATACATGTTTCATGACTTACTCTATAATACAGAATTTAAAGAATAATATCAGCCAATAAAAAATTTCGTTACATGTACAAAATCATTACCAACTGCTATTGAGTGGTTAAAATAGCACAGGGACATCATTTTTTTTTTACTTCAATTTTTATTGTACCTGAGTTTTTTAATGTACTTCACTCCCACCCCTTCTACTAATGAAGTTCCAACTGTCCTCCACGCAGAACCAAGGCCGCATATAGTGAACAGCACTGAGTGAGTATAGTACGTTCCAGAAATATGTTCGCGTTTTACAGTGACGAAAGAGCTTTCAATATTGAATCATGTTTTCGCACAGGTACTGTCCGTTTGCCTACGTCGCATCCCAATTTCCCTTACCTGCTTCTGTTGGCCCCTCTGTAAAATCTGGGCGTCTCAGCTCTTTTCTGAAAACATTAATTTCTGTTAGGAATTGGACGTTTACGTAATGTTATACAACTGTTTAAAATAACTTAAATAAAAGGGTCTCGTTAAGTAATTAACTGTCACGTGATTTCCCCCCTTTCTACGATCCTGCGGCATAATCACTTGGACGGACAGTAGATAGCATGTCTGAGTAATTTTATATTTTCGGGTCGGGCAGAAGTGAAGATTGAATATACAGTACGTAGAGTACGTACAGAATTATTTCAACATGAGTTACTAGTACGAAGGACGAAACTGGCAATTGGAATTAGATGCAATAGTCTATAGTGCGATAATATGCACAAAAGAACTTAAGCCTGTATTGAAATGAACGGCCACCATTTTAAAAAATATGTTTAAATATTCATATTATGATTATTTTTCAATTTAACTTCTTTCCCTTTATTGTACGCTAATGTGCTGTAGACAGTATAATATACACTGCATAATGAATACGTTCGCATGGGTAACTCACTTCGTGAGTAAAATGACTTATTCTTAATACAATACTATATTAAGATTAAACAGAAACCTAATGAAAATTATCGCCCTCAAAATTGCGATATTTCCTAGTTTACGTAAATGGATGAACTACTTTTCCTCTCTCCTATACCTAGTAGAGTGATTTTTTTGTATATTATGCCAGAATCATCGAACTCCCGTCGTGGAAGGGGGTAGCAAACTGTGTTTCCGGTTCTCTAAAGGTATAGTCAGGTTAATATTTAAAATGTTAGTAAAATAAAATGATGTCCCTGTATTAACGAGTGTTATAATTAAGTGTTGGTTGTTTTAAACAAAATAATGTTGAAGAAATGGAAAATACATTAAGAAAACTTTAAAAATAAATTAAACATTTCTTGGAGAAACTAGCCATTACTAACGTATAATATACGTTATATTATATATTATCAAAGACAAAATCTAATGTCTCTTGTTTTATTTTGTGTATTAAAACCATAGTGACCGCATATAGAGTTGTATTTTATAAATGTAAAGCTGACGAATCTATAGAAACAGTGTTAAAAAAAGACTGCTAGGAACAAATGAAACAAAAAAGAATCGATTACGAATATTTGCGTTTGATTTGTTGTTGCTCCGAATATCTCTCATTCAATTTAACAAAGCAATGTGGCCATTAGTACAGCGTCCGATGGATACGGCCATTTGAAGACCACAGATATTAATTTCAAGTATCGATTCCGCTTTTAATTGCTTGCAACATCAGTCTAGTTGTGATCACTGAAATTCCTGTCCTATGCACTGGTTCCTTCTGACTGATGCGGATATGAATTCTTGGCAAACAGGATATGATACTGATAATCGTTACATTCAAAATCTATTACTATTATCATTGTTTCCATTACACTGTATTATTGCCGCTACATTTGCAATTTTCATACATCATAAATGTACAGAAATAACAGCGTACAGTATGGACACTTCGCGTCGGTACCTTTGATGTAGCAGGACTGATTTCAATGACCTTCAAACCAGTTTGAGCGTGAGATTCTGCTTTCTCCCAGGAGTTGGCACTGACATCACACCAGCGAGTAGTCGACACAGCGAAAATATAACACATAAAATTAATACATGTAGGTACATTATGTACTCAAATAAAATAAATTGGACCGATGAAATAATAAATCCATCATTAACCTCTTCCCTTACTATATATTTTACCAGTTTTTGTGAAAAAAGTGTCATATTTTTTATTTTTGTATAGAGGTCATTTAATATTACAGAATCACTGTACATCACTAATTTTCTTACATACCTAAAAATCACTATGAAATGGACATACATTCATACCTGAATTATTATCCCGAGTTATCTCGTGCACCTTGATTCCAGCTCTGGTAGTTGTCCCACTTTGATTTTCTCCTGAACTAATTACCAACTTATGTTATTTTATGGATTAATTTACGAGGTACAATGCCACTGCTGTTATCAAGGTGTTAAATATTGCTTGTCGTGTGATAGACCCGAAAGCAGGATTTTACGCACAGTGGCACATTGTATTCCGGATAGTAGCATCTGCTCTTGTGTCGAATTTGATCGAATTATTTTCAGCATTCTGTGAACACTTACAGTATTAGCATGCCGAATCGTCTCCTCGAATATAATGTTGATGAGGTCATTATCAAAGAATAATTAAAAAATTGAGAATTACCGTTATCAGAAACAATGTTAAAATTTCAGGGAATGGGGACCTCGGAAGTGCAGAAGAAGTGGTGCCAGATGTCTTCTATTCAAACCACTCTCGAAAAGACGCGACATCAACTGATCTTAATCTGTATGTTGGTCTATAGCTTCGTCTTCTGATACCGATGTTTCACTTCCTAAACTTCTACAGGAATATATTCCTGATCAAAAGTTTCGGAATCACTAACTTGATCCATCTTAACACAAAACAGCACAACAAAACACTAAACACAAACAGAAACCGGCAAAACTAACTAGCATCTACTCACTACTGTGTGTGAATGCTATATGAGCATAGAATTCCACTCGCAAGGAAGAAGTACAAAACACACCATCATATGTAGCAATATCACTAACTTCTGTAGCCATTTAGTCAGGAAAAGGTTAATGGAAGGAGGGAAACGTAAATATTCGGGATAATAATCCTTAGCAGCGAAAATGGGACTCAAACGAGTTAACTTGGGTTAATAAATTTTGACACAAGTTAGCAACCCCAGTTAACTCGGGTTAATCAGGGAAGTGGTTAACTCTAATGTCTAGACTCTAGAGTTCCTTTATAATGAGAGTTGAGACATTGGCCCCAACAACAATTAAAATATGTAATGATTTGATAGCCCTGAAAATGGAAAAACAAAACTCCTATGAGAAGTAAAACCATATACCTATAATATATTGTATACAAATATTAAGCGAATTTTATACGTAATTTTATAATGTGTTATATTATTTTATAATTAATTTATTATATATAAAATATAAAAAATTATTACGACTATTTTGTCACTGAGAAATAAGGAAAAGCTGTTAATTTGAATTTATTTGAAGCAAAACGTTACTGGATTATGCAATAAGGTAGGCGATGTTTGGATCCTGTGTCTCAACTCTATATACTCAATTTGTATCATAGCATGTGCTCGGTTACACTAACCTCTAGCGCTTGAAAGTGGAACTAAACGCCGGCGCACAGAGAAACAAAACACAGGAAAATTCGCTCAGTGTCCATTCTATATAATCCCTATTCGCTGGAAATAACCCTCTACTGTTCAATATTCGCTTGAAAGTCTTCCTTAAGGGTTAGGTACAGCTTACAGCAGTAACATTTTTGGAAATATCCAACATTTTTCTCCTCCATTACTGTATCTTATAGACTAATGGAAATTTGTATGTGTAAAACACTGTCCTTCTGCTATATTAAAAAAATATTTCTACAATTAAAAAAAAAATTATTTATATTTATTTTTCAAAATTCATAATGGTGGCAGTTCACTGTGCAGTGATGAAGCGTTTCCCTCATAACACATAAACTTGTTAACTTTTTCATGTTCTCTCTTTTTTATTTCATTGCTGGAATTCATGCTTACAATATCATGCTCTTTCAACTACTTTCCTTAATAAATAATATTCTTTTTTTTTTATTTTGTGTTAGAAGAAAATACTGATATTTGACCATTTCTTAAAATTAATTTATTTTTTATCACACAATCTATCAAAGGTAGAGAAGTGATCTTGAATCATATTGTAGATATGACATGCATAAATACACACACAAAAATCATCACAGAATGTTGGATAGTTTTTTAGTTATGTGGGAAACGCTTCATCACTGCACAAAAAATGTAAATAATCTATATATATATGTACATATATATATATATATATATATATATATATATATAATTTGAACTGGTAATGGAAATTACGGGAAAACGGCTGAACGGATTTTAATAAATGGGCCCTCATTTTGAAGCTTGGAACCCAAAGTTTTTTCGGAAAAAATAGTTTTCAGTGAAATGTCAATTTTCATACATAATTTTCCTATCTACAAAAATCCATCTGTTGTCAGTTTTGAGAACTAATTTTATTGAATCACGGCCGACTTGATTGAATTTCAGAACAAAACACACACTACAATAAACAATAGGCTATTACACGAAGACCATGACCTGCAGGATTGCCGACATATTTAGAGCTCAATTCAATTTGTTATTAAAAACTGATTCTGCAGTGTATAATTTTCTGAGTACAGCTGTGTACTGGATATTCAAATCTACGAAACTTCAGGTGATTTGATGACATTATTACCATTAGAAATTAAATATTATTATAGTTAATAAGATGATGCGTCTATTTTTCATTAATTGTACATAATATTGATGCTATATTGATGACATGAAAGTGAAACGTTTTGAGCTTATGTAAGTAAATGTAGAGAATATCTTAATTTAGATCTTCATTTCTATAATTTACTAGTGACTGCTATATATAAATACAAAACTTAAGTAAGATAATAATATTGTTATTAAAAATGAAATATTTTTATATTTATTAACCCAGTGGGATTGGGTCTTTTTCATATACTTAATGGCGATGCAGTGTAGATATTGATACTGTACTGTATGTGTCATTGTCTTCAGTATTGGCTCGAGAGAGCGCAAAAATTACAGTTCCTAAGGAAAGAGAAAAAGGTATTACTTACTGATAAAATAAGAGGCCTAGAAAATTTTTTTAGTCTCCAGATCATTTCAGCAAGATCTCTTAGTAGGATAAAATGATTTTACGCTCTACATTTCAAGTTCTACATGCAGCAGCTATACGAAAATGCTATTGTTCAAGAGCTTAGCAAACCTGACATTTTTTAAACTTTTGCCTACAATCCACAATGACCTGAAATAGCTACTGCTACCGTCCTGACATTGATACTTGCGTTTTCGCGTTGAAACTCAAAAACTGAAGTTGGATAGGTTCAAGAAAAAGTATTTGGCCTAAAAAAATCCATTCAGAGCAAGTATATTTTATTATTATGGAAGCAAATAACTATCAAAAAGACAAGTATTCTTCATTGAAAATAAATCTGAAAAATTTTTATTTGAACGTCTAACGAACTTCGTTTGCAGCAGCATTTGCTGCACAAGCAAGCCACTAGTTCGTTTTTAATCTTAAATTTTTTTATAGTAGAAGGACAGTGTTTTACACATACTAATTTTTATTATTATACAAGATACAGTAATGGAGGAAAAAAATATTGAACATTTCCAAAATTTTACTGCTGTAAGCTGTACTTAACCCCTTATGACGAAAAATATTGCTGATTGCCAGTCTTTTCACTAGCGAGGCATACAAGATTGTTTTAATTGAACAATTCTTGAAGGAAAACCAATTGTTTGGAGGAAATGTAATACTTAAGGAGTCATATAGGGTAATGGTTGGTAATACTGTGATACCAGTAATATTGTGATAATACTTTTTGAGAATTTATTACAATTTTACTGAGCGAGAGGAAGATCAGTTTTTTGCGTCAACGTATTAAGGGAATGTTCCTTCACAAAACCGGTCCTTCTCTCGCTCAGTAAAATTGTAATAAATTCTCAAAAAGAACTATCACAATATTGGTCGTATCACAGTATTACCAACCTTTAGCCTACACCATTGGCCTGCGTAAATTGAGTAAAATTCAAAAATTTATTTTTTCCTAGTCTCAACTCCTTTCATTCTGAAATTTGGTGTAGTGCTTACATGATCCTTCTACATCATTAAACAAATTTTAGAATTAAAAATAAATATACCTTTAATTATTTACGGTTTATTAAATTGTTCACTAAACTAAAGAGGCTAGCTCTTTCAAAGACATAGAAATATAAAAATGACAGTTTTTTTATCCTCAGTGGTGTACATGATCCCTTAATGTAAACGTGTTCTGCAGTCCAGATGTTAAATATTGTGCATTGTGGATTTTAAACTCATTTTAAGAGCGGTATTCACCCATTCGTTTGAGTTCTGATTTTATTATGAAACGTTTGTTTAACGTCTTGTGCATTTCACAGTTCATATTTTTAATATTAACTTCACATTATCGTTACGGGTTCTTCGATATGTCTTAGCGACCGCAAAACTCAATTCTACAAATTTTTAGCAAAAAGTAGCGTAGTGATCCTGTCGAGGTTAATGAAAATTTAACTTTGGCAGAGTGTTTCTTTGCAGCAGCAACGTGATGATGTTGTCGTTCACATCCCCCGGTGAAAATCAGCTGGTAATGATAATAATAATAATAATAATAATAATAATAATAATAATAATAATAATAATAATAATAATAATAATAATAATAATAATAATACACAAAATTTAAAATGCCAATAATGTAAGTTTTGAAAAGAATAATTTAATAATGATCCCTCCTCCTTGACAAAATTCTGCGTACACCAGTGCTTGATGGTACCTTCTTCCTTTGCTTGTAAGTTGGCTAAAACTTGAAAAGAAATTTACATTCACTTCTCCTTCTCTTCGAAATATTGAACTCTTCTATTCCTTCGTACCTGTCGTCTCGCTTCACTTACCTTTCTTCCCACCATAATCTGAACACATGCTCTCGCCATGAAACAATATTAACAGTACCATCCTCTTCCTCTTCCTCAATAGCCCTGCCAAGACTCTGGAATTCGCTACTTGCTAGCATCAGGGACTGTCGAAATAAAATTGAATTCAAATACAAACTTACTAGGCATTTGGTGAGTAATTGAGTCTCGTTCAGACATGGCTTCTTATAAATAGTTCTCTTATTCCAGCACAACATATTTCAATATCCGATAATTTCATCACTATGTAATTTTATTAGGGGAGAGTCGGGTAGTATCGGACATCGGGTAATATCGGACAGTGAGTTTCTTTCATCTACTACACGATGATAGTACCTGATTGACATGGTTACGTTTCTGTGATGTCGCATAGAGAAACGTAACCATGTCATTCAGGTACTACCATACGGTAGTAGATGAAAGAAACGCACTGTCCGATACTACCCGATGTCCGATACTACCCGACTCTCCCTATACTAAGGTTTAACTTTTACTTAAGTAAAAAAAAATTCTTTGTTCTTAACTTCTAGAATAAACTGTCTAGCCTTTATTAATCAGTTAATCTTTTAGTACTTTGATTTTCATTGTATTTGTAAACTTAATATTAATTGTAATTGTATTCTTAATATTGTAGTTGTAATCTCCTGGTAGAGGGGAAGAGAATGCCTAATGGCATTATCTCTACCGGGTTAAAAATATATATACTATACTATACTATATTCTAAAAAATATGCCGTTTTTTATATTCATTCTATCGTTCTATCTCCAATGCTCCCAGAAGCTTTGTAATTATTATACACTTGGCAATCGCACGATCTTGAGCTTACAACGTGGCCATTCACAAATAATAGAGTCGTAACCGTACCATACCTAACTGTTATTCCCATATCCTACAAAATCGGTTCTATTGGTGGTTTTCATAAATAGTAAAATATTTCAAATGTTTACAATACATGAACAGCTATACATTGTACACAAAATAATCCTATAAACAATATCAGGCTATCGTATTACAGAGCTGCATGCTGTAAGGATTAACATCAAAACCTAATATTCTTCTGAGTCCTGAAAGTATAGTACACTATACCATACTTCATACATGATTATGATGTAAGTTATATGTGCAGAGACTCGAAGTATAGTATAATATACCTGCATTTGTGTCTAGCTATAACCTGCAGAATTTTTTCAGCATTTCTTCTCATGTCAGTGACTATTTTGAAGTGCAGAATTATATTGAACTTTAAAAATAAAACAACAATAATTGCCTCAGGAGTCAGGAGGTTAAAACATGATGAACATTCATTCCTACTCTGATGAGAGACCCATGTTGATTTCGGCTTTGTTACTCGTACTCAAAATAATCCCCACAACACGTAGTCAAGCTATGGACATCCTGTTGCAGAGCACTCTCTATAATGGGAGTTTGTATTAATTTAATTACATACATTCACTTGAAGAGCACAGTGTGTAGTTAGGCAGACACTTTTACATTTTGAGTTTACACATATCCTTTCTTTACGCAATGTATAAACTGACAGACTTCGCTTTATTATTTTCTTACACAGTATACTAGGCTAAATAACCTCATTTCCTCATGTGTAGTCTGACAGTCTTACTAATAAACCGTGTATAGATTTTTTTACGAGACTTATGCAGAGTTGAGACAGAAAACGTTACTAATAAACCGTGAATAAGCGATGGACGTATAAACAGGCTGTAACTATACAATGGGAATTGCTTTGCAGTAGTTATATACACGAAACCCCTTGTTTAAGCGTTGTATATAGGGAAAAAATGGCAGCCCCTCTAACAGCTGTTCGTATCGACTGTCATTTTATGATGATGTTTACCTTGTAACCACAGAACAAACCAAAGATCATAGAATTATTAGAATAATATTGCTGTAGCTTGTACTCTTTGACCAAATTGTAGTGTGGTAATCGATTAGAGCCAGTTGTACTATCGATATTTAACACGCCACACTAGATCACTCTACCGGATGCAGTAGAGAACCTCAGATATTCTATTACCTTTCGTAACGAAGTAATGACGAAACTATGACGTAGCTGTGTAACAGTTATGTTATACACGACGTATGTAGTGATTATTAGTAAGGAATTTACACACGACTTATAAAGGAACTACTCATTGTATAAGTATAAGACAGTTAAACGTCTGTATATAGAGTTTTTATTAGTAAGACCGTGAGAAAACAAGGTACAAACAGTAAACTTATTGGTAACAAAATAAATAACTTGATTATTGCACGCCGCGAAAAATATATGACTAAGTAAGTTTTGTCTTGTTCTTACTGTGGCTTATCCAGCCTGTCACTCAGGCGATTGAGCTCGTGTTCTAGTCATTGAAAGCTCATACTGTCACTAGTGGCGAACGAAGTCGCAGATGGTGTTTTTTTAATACTCTATTGCATCTAAGTCGATTGCGGACTAAGTGTATGAATTGTGCATTTGCCTGAGATCAATATTCTTATAGGATTGAGTCAATGGACATTTTGACTGAGTGGACGCACTGGAATTAATTTTTCGTGAAACTCAGTCTATTGAATTATTGACTATAGTAAATGGATTCACGGAGTCAACTGGCTGAAATGAATATTCTGATGCGACTGGGTCTATTGACAGACTTACTGAGTAGGCTCTGTGAAGTGGTTGTGATCCATATTCAGTTGGAATTGAAGTAGATTGATGGAGTGAGTGGACTGAGTGAAGTGGCTGGAATCAATATTCTGAGACTGAGTCTGTTGACAAACTTATTCAATGGACTATATGGAATGGTTGGGTTCCATATTCATTTGGAACTGGAGTGGATTGAGTGAAGCAGCTGGAATCAATATTCTGATGAGACTAAGTCGATTGGCAAACTTACTGAATGGACTGTGTGGAATGGTTGGATTCCATATTCATTTGGAACTGAAGTGGATTGAGTGAAGTGGCTGGAATCAATATTCTGAGACTGAGTCTGTTGACAAACTTATTCAATGGACTATATGGAATGGTTGCGTTCCATATTCATTTGGAACTGGAGTAGATTGACAGAGTGAGGCGACTGAGTGAAGTGGCTGGAATCAATATTCTCTTGAGATTGAATGGACTGTGTGGAATGGTTGAGTTCCATGTTCTATTGGAATTGGAGTAGATTGACAGAGTAGATGACTGAGTGAAGTGGCTGGAATCAATATTCCGATGAGACTCAGTCTCTTGACAAACTTACTGAATGGACTATGTGGAATGATTGGGTTCCATATTCAGTTAGAACTGGCGTAGATTGACAGAGTGCGTGCACTGAGTGAAGTAGCTGGAATCAATATTCTGATAAGACTGAGTCTATTGACAAACTTCCTGAATGGACTGTGTGGAGTGGTTGGGTTCTATATTCAGTTGGAACTGGAGTAGTTTGACAAAGTTCGTGCACTGGGTGAAATGGCTGGAATCAACATTCCGATGAGACTGAGTCGATTGACAAACTTACTGAATGGACTGTGTGGAGTGGTTGGGTTCCATATTCAGTTGGAACTGGATTAGATTCCCAGAGTGAGTGGATTGAGTGAAGTGACTGGAATCAATATTCTGATGAAACGAGTTTATTGACAGACTTACTGAGTGGACTGTGTGAAATGGTTGGGTTCCATATTCAGTTGGAATTTGGAGTAGATTGGTAGAGTGAGTACACTTAGTGAAATGGCTGGAATCAATATTCTGATGAGACTGTGTCTATTGACAAACTTACTGAATGGACTGTGTGGAATGGTTGGGTTACATATTCAGTTGGAACTGGAGATTTGTAGAGTGAGTGGCCTGAGTGAAGTGGCTGGAATCAATATTCTGATGAGACTGAGTATATTGACAAACTTACTGAATGGACTGTGTGGAATGGTTGGGTTACATATTCAGTTGGAACTGGAGATTTCTAGAGTGAGTGGCCTGAGTGAAGTGGCTGGAATCAATATTCTGATGAGACGGAGTATATTGACAAACTTACTGACTGGACTGTGTGGAATGGTTGGGTTACATATTCAGTTGGAACTGGAGAGTTGTAGAGTGAGTGGACTGAGTGAAGTGGCTGGAATCAATATTCTGATGAGACTGAGTCTATTGACAAACTTACTGAATGGACTGTGTGGGATGGTTGGGTTCCATGGAACTGGAGTAGATTGGCAAAGTGAGTGGACTGAGTGAAGTGGCTGGAATAAATATTCTGATAAGACTGAGTCTATTGACAAACTTCCTGAATGGACTGTGTGGAATGGTTGGGTTCCATATTCACTGGGAACTGGAGTAGATTGACAGATTGAAAGCACTAAGTGAAGTGGCTGGAATCAATATTCTGATGAGACTGAGTCTATTACCAAAATTACTGAGTGGACTGTGTGGAATGGTTGGGTTCCATATTCATTTGGAACTGGAGTGGATTGAGTGAAGTGGCTGGAATCAATATTTTGATGAAACTGAGTCTATTGACAGTCTGAGTGAATTGATTAGCTGGTCTTCTGAGTGTCTAAGTAGACTAAGTGGAGTATTGATTTTATTGAACTGACTGATTGCGATGACTGATCAACTGAACAGATTGAATGAGCGTACTGAGTAACTGACTTCAATGATTGGACGGACTGATTGACACTAGACAGATTGAATTGGGTGGATTTGCAGGCTCGGTTTACTGTGAGTGGACTGACGGGCTTGACTCTGGGGACTAATTGAACTAGCTTGGATTGACTGGTGATTCACTCGAGTGATTAATTTGATTGAGAAGTTTGCGATCATAGCAGAAAGTAAATACTTCTCTATAGGGTGGTGGTGCCAGGTAATGAATATGATAGCCGGTAAGACACGCGTAGCCTGGAATTTAATTAGAACTGCCGATACAAGGTAACAGGGTGGGCGTGCCCCTCCGCGCCGCTACGCTCTCCTGTTATCAGTCAGCACGGCCCCGTCGAGCCCTCTGCCACGGCCCTCCCCAAAATTAATTAAATTGTATGCGCTGCAATCGGTGCCGTGCGGAGCGGCAACACTGCTAATAGATTTTATTTGCTAATTAAGTTGTAATTTGATTTCTTCTTTCAACGCAAAAATGGTGTAAGTGAAGCGTTAAAAATGGGAAATCATGCCAAGCCATAGGAACTGTTTGCGGAATTACTCAGGTTTACCAGCATAATATACAGGGTGTTTCTGTTCTCAGTGCGAATGTGGTCTCCGTGGTGGAACGATTATTGTACTTACTTTGCGTCTGAAATTCAAATTCGGATAAGAGTAGTGATTTGTAGTAGGAAGAACGCGTGTGAAATCTGTTTCTTCTATCACGTAGCTGATATAAAATTGTGCAGAGTGAAAAATTCCTGAACGTCTGTTTTTTATTGAAGAAAAACTTTATTATACAATCATGTACAATATAATTGTGCTTAAAGGTTATAAAAATGGATGAATATATAATAGGATGCGAAACTTACTGAGTTTTCCGTAACACATACTAGAGGCGCTGTTGTAGAAATTGATCTTGCTGCCACCTGTTGGAGGAGGGGCGTTATTACATCTAGCAGCGCACCAAGTAGCGAAAAGAGTAACTAATTACTCCATGCATTTAGCAGCACACCTGGTGACGAAAATGTTAAACTGTGCAGAAAGTGTTCCCTCCCACCCTCATCGATATTCAAAACTAATCCAAATTAAAATAAAAAAATTTACATTTTTATTCCTCATAGCATCTTCTACTGAAAATTCTTACCGGAGCCAACAGGAAGATAAAAGAGACGATCTATTTTACACTACCCAATTAAAATATAACCAGGCAGAGACAAAAAATAAAGCAAAAGGTTAGATAATTGGGACTATATTCTTTGGGTATTTATTGTACAGCGTAATGGAAAAGTCTGCAAGAACTACTCAGATAGTTCAATTTATTATATTACTATTACTTTACAATACATTCAACAACACTATTTTTTACAACATCCATAAACATCACTGTTTAACTGCTTATACACACACGTAGTATCACTTTATGTCCACTTATTGGCAAGTTTCTGTCTGCCATCTTGTCTCCTCGAGCAATATCTCGAACGGATAAATAGAGAACTATGGGTAATGTACCCAACACGTAGTTCTAATGTTCACCACCTACGACGTTGGGCGCTGATCATCTTATTTGAGCCCCCTGCCGCCAGATGGTGCTGACCGCAGTTTCGCATCCTATTATATATTTATCTATGGTTATAAATTCTGTGCTATAAAAGCACACAAGAAACATGACTGTAATCTATGACGAATCCTCGGCCTCATCTCGCCAAATACCATCAATTTCATCGGCGCTAAATAATAATAATAATAATAATAATAATAATTATTATTATTATTATTATTATTATTATTTTTATTATTTATTTATTTAATGCAGGGCTGCAGAGTTTATCTTTAGCCGTGATAATGGCAACATGCAATATTCATAGTTTAGTGTGAAACAAGTAAACAAATATACAAATAAACAAACAAACAGTAAGAAGAGTACATAAATAGTTCATTGCAGCAAGAATGATGGAATATATATAACATGGAAGGAAGAGTAACAAATTTTATATTTGGAGGGCCATCATCTTCTCTCTTGCTTTCCAATACTTTTCTATCAATAATAATACTTACTTACTTACTTATTTACTTACTTACTTACTTACTTACTTACTTACTTACTTACTGGCTTTTAAGGAACCCCGGAGGTTCATTGCCGCCCTCACATAAGCCCGCCATTGGTCCCTATCCTGAACAAGATTAATCCAGTCTCTGTCATCATATTCCACCTCCCTCAAATCCATTTTAATATTATCTTCCCATCTACGTCTCGGCCTCCCCAAAGGTCTTTTCCCCTCTGGCCTCCCAACTAACACTCTATATGCATTTCTGGATTCGCCCATACGTGCTACATGCCCTGTCCATCTCAAACGTCTGGATGTAATGTTCCTAATTATGTCAGGTGAAGAATACAATAATAATAATAATAATAATAATAATAATAATAATAATAATAATAATAATAATAATAATAATAATTTACTGCTAGAACGAAGATATATATTGTTTTTATATAAAATAAATCTAGCATCCCAGAAAGAGTAGATACTCGTGCTCAGGAGGCATTTCACTAAATTTTAAGATAAGTATTACAGTATATTAACAGAATAAAAAGTAAAAAGGGGAAAAAGAAAAACACAGATATAACAGTAATTGAAACTTTATATTTTCTCCTTGAAGAATAGCATTCAATTGTTTTTTTTTAATAAGGAGCATTAGCAAATTAAATGTTTGGTAATTTAGCTGTTATCTTGTTATAGAGCCTTGAACCGAAGTTGCTAGTATGATTATAAGCTACAGTTGTAGTACATTAAAGTTCTGTCAAGCATATTTTGTCTCATCTTTGTTTTATATTTATTTGAATACAAATTAAATATATATTGGTTTTTATATAGAGTCTTAGAAAAATGTTTTCTCACACAGATGCTTCGTCTCAGAAAGGAGGCAGTGCGCATGATCAGACGACGTGCGACCTGTGTCACAAGAAAGGGACTAGTTGAGTCCTTTCTGGGACTTATAATGAGGTATCTGTGCAACAAAACTTTTTTCTAAGACTGTATGAAATGCAATAAGACATAGCAGTTGATACAGCGCCGTTAAATAATGAACTATATATACAGGGTGATTCACGATGAATTACAGCCACTTAACGGAACTTATTTCCGAAGACATTCTGAGCAAAAAAAGTCACATAATCATTTGTCCTAATCTCAATATTTTCAGAGTTACCTACACTAATTTGAAGTTGTTTGCAAAATACCTTTTTTTCTTTAGTTTTAAGGGTAAAATAATGTTACAAATAGAGAATAAACTATTCAGAAGTGTCATTTCTCCAATTGGCTAGTGTTCTGAAGCTAAAAATGTGTTGTTAATTACTTTATATAGAGATTTTGTTTTTTCAATTTTTAACTAAAAATGACATCACTCTTACGCACTTTTCACAACAATTGCTACAAATCATACGACTTCAGGAACTCGATTCTTTACAGTTTAATTATACATCCCATGTACAGTCTTAAAGAATTTACAAGAGTGACGTGATTTGTAACAATTGTTGTGATAAATCCAAAAGAGAAATGTCATTTTGTGTTTAAAAATCGAAAAAAAAAAAAAAAATCTGTACGAAGCAACTATGGAATTCACGACACATTTTTAGCTTCAGAATACTACTAATTAAAGAAATTATACTTTTGAATAGTTCATTCTTTTTCTGTAATATTGTTTTGCCCTTAAAACTAAAGAAAAATGGTATTTTAAAAATAACTTTAAATTAGTGTAACTCTGAAAATATTGAGACTAAGACCCATGTTTATATGATATTTTTTTGCTCAGAATGTCTTCGGAAATAAGCCCCGTAAGTGGCTGTAAATTCTCGTGAATCACCCTGTATATATGTATTCAGCGTAAATGCGTGAAAATGGCAAAATAATAATGCAAAGGGAATTAAAATGACAAAATAATTTAATTATGTAAAATTAAAAAAGAGGAAATAAGAAATTGCGTAAAATAAGAAAATGACTCAATAAATAGGCATTTATATGATTTTGACGATCAGGATTTATGTGAAAGTTAACAATGTCTGTGAATTATCAATTAAAAATGATATGTCATCAAAATCTGGATCCTAATTATTACTTTTCTTATTTTCGTTATAGTTATAATATATGTATTTATTTACACTGCAAGTGGGCAAGCACCCGGTGGCAGTCGTATACACAATATAAACAATACACAATAAAATGATAAGCAATACACAATAAAATTTACAATACACAATACAATAAGAATACACAATACAATTTAACACAATAATTACATATGTATAGGCCCTACATAAGTTTCAATAGTCTTTCACTTTACTGTCATCTCACTCACTGTAGTGGCACTATGACGCATTTCACTGACGCTTTAGCACACATTTCACTGACACTCTATAACACATTTCACTGACACTATAGAACACATTTCATTGACGCTATAAATTATCACTGATCGGAACTATTCACTGCACTGTAAAACCATAACTTCACTGACTCACCTCGCTTCACTGATACAACAGTTCAAATAAGACAGATAATTACACCCTTATGCATACTTATAAACAGAACTACATTTAAGCTAAACATTTCTAGTCTAAGGCTCTCTTACACGCTAGTTTTTAATAATTTACAATTCAAACCAAGGAAGTAACTCGTCAGGCTAAATAAATACATGTCACCTTAAAGAAATTAAATGTTAAATGTCACCTTAATTTTAATTTGCACTTTATACACAACTTTTTAAGTTATTCTTGAATCTCCTTCTTGAAGCCCTCAAAGACCGCTGCAGGTAGGTCATTCCAATCATTTATAGTTCTATTTAAAAATGAGAATTTACCTACATCCGTTTTCTGTTTCCTACAGTTGATTTTATTGAATGATCATGAATATTTTCAATCGTCAAATCTACGCCCTAAATACAGTTGAGCTGGTATGATTGTTGAATGTTCTGTTTTACCGCGAAGAATTATAGATTATTATTGATTTCTGAAGGGCGTGCCTCACTGAAGTATCAAATGTGTTCTAAACTCCGGAAGGGAGAGGTAAACGCCTTGCCAGGTGACGTCACGACTCGGACGTCACTTGTGCTGCTCTTGCTCTAAACAGAGCAAGGTAACTTCTATAAAAGAGATTGAGATTGCATCTACAATTTACACTTCTCACGTTAGACTGAGAGAATCACAGAAAGGGGAGGGATAAGCCGTGTTCTTTCTCTACTCTGTGTCAAGGATTCCAGTAATGCATTCCCTAATTTTGGTCTCTCACCTATATATTTTCTCTTATTTCCCAGCTTTTCCTCGTTTCCGTCCATACGTCTCTCATTACAGTCCCTTCTCCTGTCTCTTTCTTACATTTTATACTTCTTCTAATGTTCTTATTTTTACGTATCCGTGTTTTAAGTCATTAACTGCTAGTCAAAGGGTGACTGCAAGAAGAAATAAAGTGACTTTATCCTTTACTGCGAGAGGGTAGGAGGTAAAAACTAAAGCAATCTAGTGGAAAAAAAACTTTCTTGTTTAAAGTGAAGTCTAGTAATATCGCAGTAAAGTTAAGTAAATCGCATTATGGTCATTTAATTATGAATCGCGAATTGGAGTTTCCATAGCGTCAGGTCAAAGTTAAAACCTTTTGAATGTTTGTGCACCAATCAACTCTGCCGAAAACTAGTGCCGTACAAAAACATATCCTCCAATACAAACTGCAACGAAAAAAGATGTCAGGAGATCCGTAGGATGCCTGTAATTGCATGGAACGTTGAAGTGGTTGGTGGTTGTATGATTTTGAATAAGCGTAGTTCACCGTTTTATAAAAATCATCTTTAGTATGCCCATTTCAAATGATTTAAACTTTTAATAATATCGTAGCCAGTGCAAGAAAATAAATGCAGCATTCGCTGCTCGAGCCACTAGGAATATTCTATTTTGGATGTAATATTATATTATATTAGATTGGATCGGGGGAAGATGCCTGACTTTTTCTTTGATTGAAAATTTAATATACTATTCATTTAGTTTTTAATTTTCTATTGAAATATCAAAGACTGGAAGGTATTTTCAAGCTATATTTTTGGTACAAAATAGAAAACATTAATTACCTTGAATAATTTCGAGGGAAAAATTGTTCGGGGCCATGTATCGAACCGGGACCTTTGGTTTAACGTACCAACGCTCTACTAACTGAGCTACCCGGGACTTCTACCCGACACCGATCCAATTTTTCCTCTATATCCACAGACCTCAAAGTGGGCTGACAACCGTCAAGCAACCAACGTTGAGTTCACACTAACTCTGTGTGACTTGAATTGTGGTTTTCTGTTAACGAACAGTAACGTGTATTATGCAAATCAATTGCATAATACACGTTACTGTTTGTTACTGTTCGTTAACAGAAAATCACAATTTAAGTCACTCAGAGTTAGTGTGCACTCAACGTTGGTTGCTTGACGGTTGTCAGCCCACTCTGAGGTCTGTGGATATAGAGAGAAAAATTGGATCGGTGTCGGGTAGAGTTACCGGGTAGCTCAGTTGGTAGAGCGTTGGTACGTTAAACAAAAGGTCCCGGTTCGATACCTGGCCCCGGAACAATTTTTCCCTCGAAATTATTCAAATCAACTTTACAGGGAGTTATACCTGAAAGCTTGATTTGCATTAATTACCTTGTTTATAGACACAGGTTTTCTTTTTACCTGCACTGTAGGCATCTTTCCCCGATAGTCGGGTAAGATGGCAAATGCAATTAACACACTTACTGATGTATGTATTTTACCTGAACTTGGTTTTATACATGTATATAACAAAATTAACTTAATCTAAAGCTCATGGACACTTTCTCACTCGTTTATCACTACTTAGCAACACAGCCATTGCACATATTTTATTGCCGTTTGCAAGACTCGTGAAATCACTTCTCGCTCACAATGAATTCAATCCAGTACATTTTTGTCATAATTCTTTTGTAGGAGGCGTTTAAGGGTACGGTAAGAAATCCCATATGCTTGCGATGCTCTAAAACAGTTCATACCCTCTGTTATAGCATGTTCCATCGCAAGTTGAAGACCGTCCTCAATCCACTGACTTCTATCAGAGGATCTTAGGTAATGTTTGCAATAAAACAAAAACTAAAACTCTTGCAACAAGTTGCCATCTTACCCCCCCCCAAAAAAGTGATCATCTTCCCCAAATATCGGGGTAAGATGCCTAGTGATATGACGCAACCTAAGATGCCGGAACAAGGTCGTTGGTTGTTAACAATACAAACTTTAGAACCTTTACTACAATATCCATTACAAAGGTTTGACAGTTATAACGAATTCAAGGATGTATTAAATTTTAACATACCTTTGCAATTATTTTATAGCAGAAAAATGAGCTGTTTTCTAGCTCTTCTTCTTCTCACAACAAGAACACGTGGCAAAATGAGTTAGCTTCCACTCTACAGACATTCAAATGTCTCAGTGATCATGAAGACATGCGCGTGGCGTTCTCTCTTGGAAGAATGTGAAACTACAAAGAAATAAGCATCTTCCCCCGATAGTCATCCCCCCGATTCACTCTATATTATATTATATTACATTATATCATATTATATTATATTATATTATATTATATTATATTATATTATATTATATTATATTATATTATATTATATTATATTATATTTTTGTTTGTGCGTTTACGTTATAACTTACAGCACAATTACTGCGCAATTTTAGCCTTCTGTGTTGATAGCTACACATGACTAGTAACTGCTTAAAGCAAAGGTTCTCAACCGGTGTGTCGCGCAGCTGCATGGAGTGTATCGCGAAATTTTGGATTTTAAAAATAAATTTTATGCCATCCAGAAAGTCTCTTTACAACGCGTTTTTTATTTGCAACGAAGTATTTGATGGTACATTTTATTTTGAGACAGACTTTACCGATGAAACGTGAACACCTGCAATAATGCTCAGTTGAGTTTTTCAACCATAAGGCCACGTATGAAGGAACTCTGTGCAATCCACCAAGCGCAGACTTCACATTAATTTAAATAGGAGAGTTTTAAAAAATGATAACCTTTGATCGGACATCTTTTATCCGATATCCAGCATAGATAGGTTGGGATTTTTGACACATATCTTTGTTTGTTTTTTTTTTTCTGATGCCACTCAAGTTGCTGCTTGTTCTTTTAGAATTTTCGACTGCGAGTTAACATAGATCTATCCACAACACTACATAGAAGTTGTTATCAGTGTTTTTTTTTCTGGCGGAACGCGCTGGAACGGCGTTCCGGCACCTTTTGTTGCATATATTATTATGATGTACAGAAGTACATATGATATTTCCGTGCAGATATTCTGCTTCATCATAATATGATGAAAGATGATTGGAACGGAGTAAAATTCTCTCCGGCACCAGGATTTGAACCCGGGTTTTCAGCTCTAGTGCTGACGCTCTATCCACTAAGTCACAACGGATTCCCATCCGGATGTCGGATCGAATCCTCTCAGTGTGGACATTGTGCCATTTTCATACATCTATGAGGGTAGGCAACTATAGGGAACCCAAGAGGTGGAACTTAAACTGAAAGGATTCGATCAGACATCGGGTTGGGAATCCTGTGTGGCTTAGTGGACAGAGCGTCAGCACGTAGAGCTGAAAACATGGGTTCAAATCCCGGTGCCAGAGAGAATTTTTTTGTCCGTTCCACTAATCTTTCACCTTTTGTTGCATTTTTCATCATGGAACCGAAATATGTGTGAATAACTATGTTTTAATATAATTTTTCTTTGAATTCCGCTTAGACCTTGAAACTCTTAATTGGACGTAAAGGAGGTTAGAAATACGACAAAATTCCCATCCCCATCCGCTATAAAATATCCTACACAAAGTTCCTTACTTACTTACTTACAAATGGCTTTTAAGGAACCCGAAGGTTCATTGACGCCCTCACATAAGCCCGCCATCGGTCCCTATCCTGTCCAAGATTAATCCAGTCTCTATCATCATATCCCACCTCCCTCAAATCCATTTTAATATTATCCTTCCATCTACGTCTCGGCCTCCCCAAAAGTCTTTTTCCCTCCGGTCTCCCAACTAACACTCTATATGCATTTCTGGATTCGCCCATAAGTGCTACATGCCCTGCCCATCTCAAACGTCTGGATTTAATGTTCCTAATTATGTCAGGTGAAGAATACAATGCGTGCAGTTCTGCGTTGTGTAACTTTTCTCCATTCTCCTGTAACTTCATCCCGCTTAGCCCCAAATATTTTCCTAAGCACCTTATTCTCAAACACCCTTAACCTATGTTCCTCTCTCAGAGTGAGAGTCCAAGTTTTACCCACCAACTTTTTCTCCAGAAGAAATGTACTAGTTATTATGTTATTATTATTACTATTAATAAAATCAAATAAGTGTGTCGCGATATCGTGGGCGTTCAGTAAAGTGTGTCGTCAGTCAAAAAAGGTTGGGAGCCACTGGCTTAAAAAATCAAAACTCTAAGCAGTCTAAGGTGACAATTTCCGACTACCTTGAGTATATAATTCCCCTGCTCTGCCGATGGGGTCGCCACGCATCGGGTCGGTTTGAACCTCAATTTCCGTTCAAAATTAAAGAGCGGAAACTGTGTTTCTTAATTTAAAATAAAACTTATCACAGATCGGTTGCTAGGAGACGCCATAGCACGGCCTCGCCGAAGCAACGAGAGAGAGAAAAAAAGGGGCAATGGAGATAGAGAGGGAAAACCGCGCTGGTGAAGTGAAGAGCCGTCTCGAACCCTATCACCGCACCGATCTGCCTCAGATTTATATAAGCAACGAAAGTTGGAGTGAGGTTATGTCTGCGTGGAATGGAGAACACTATTTCAGATAACCCACCAAATACGCAGTTCACAACTCTCACATTTTTATAACATAAACAACAATTATTATGTTTGCTAATAAAATTATATTCAGCTAAGTGAAATACACAGTCTACTTACTGTTCTTGATCGTGTTCATAATAATATCCTGGAATTTCGGCAAAATCCCTTATTGTATTGACTTCGTTATTGCTTCTTGCTCAGCATACAAGGCGTTTCAGAATAACTATTCCTACTTTTCGGATGTGATAGAGGGCATGTAATTAAACATTTTTTCCTAATAAAATATTGTCCGCAAATGCTTCGATATCGAGGTAATATGGTAAAAGTCGAAGTCCCGGCCCCGGAACAATTTTTCCTTGAAATTATTGAAACCTGCTTTACAGGGAGCTACTACCTGAAAGCTAGATTTGCGTAAAAGTCGAAACTCTTCATTGACTTTGCTATGCTACATGGCTGTCTTTAAAATTGACATTATGACAAAAACAATCCTTGTCAGAATTGCTATTTTTCAGAAGAACAATAAAAATAAATAGAACAACACATGCCAGCTATTTCCGTACAATTGGTGTTTATCCTTGTGTTTATTGCACCTGACATGGGTTAATTTTGGAGTCTGTAAACATTTGAAATAATAGCAAATGTGTTCTTAACCCAATTTCATTAAAAATGACTAGGGCTGTTTTTGTAATAATGTCTTCAATTCTGTTTAAGCCACTGCCTACTGGATCGCATCTTATGACTGCTTACACTGCCTGCTCAATCAAGGCTTATGCGCGAGTAGCCACTAGGTGGCAGGTAGTGCCTTAGTGCACATCGCTATTTTTTTTAATATTATCAGTAATAGGCCTAGCCGTGTGCACTATCTGCCACCTAGCGGCAAAATAACTTTGCTTGAGCAGACGGTTTACGCAACCATAGCATGCGATCCATCAGGCAGTGATATAAACTGTTCCCGTTACTATGGAAACAATTGAAGTTGATTTTTCGTTATACAAAAAACATCTGTTAGATCTGTTTATAAATTTCTAATAATTAAAAATGCATCGGTTTACAAACGTTGAATTAACATACACGCATCTGGCATATGGAGCAGCTTGCGGTAATGTTAATGAGGCCGCAATTTTGAAAAGTATACTTTTCCAACACCATTTTCACAATATTTTAATAATTTTCCATAGGATAACCACCAAAAATAAATAAGCAAGTTACTTTCAGGCTGAGATTAATTCAAATCCTCATTTCTTTCATATCGTTATATCTCGATACGGAAGGATGAGGTCAGTAGAGAAAATCCGTGACTACATTAAGAATCGAATACTCAGTCTTCCGACTTACAGCGCAATGCCTTAACCGCACAACTCTAAGCTGTCCATTCCAATGTAAACTAATATGAAAAGAAAACAAGTTTAAAAAGGAAGGAATATGAAAAAGACGACAGAAGATTAAAGTAAACAATGGGACTATGTAAGAAAGATGAAAAAGACGACAGAAGATTAAAGTAAACAATGGAACTATGTAAGAAAGGTGAAAAAGACGACAGAAGATTAAAGTAAACAATGGAACTATGTAAGAAAGATGAAAAAGACGACAGAAGATTAAAGTAAACAATGGAACTATGTAAGAAACATGAAAAAGACGACAGAAGATTAAAGTAAACAATGGAACTATGTAAGAAAGGTGAAAAAGACGACAGAAGATTAAAGTAAACAATGAAACTATGTAAGAAAGATGAAAAAGACGACAGAAGATTAAAGTAAACAATGGAACTATGTAAGAAAGATGAAAAGATGACAGAAGATTAAAGTAAACAATGGAACTATGTAAGAAAGATGAAAAAGACGACAGAAGATTAAAGTAACCAATGGGACTATGTAAGAAAGATGAAAAAGACGACAGAAGATTAAAGTAAACAATGGAACTATGTAAGAAAGGTGAAAAAGACGACAGAAGATTAAAGTAAACAATGAAACTATGTAAGAAAGATGAAAAAGACGACAGAAGATTAAAGTAAACAATGGAACTATGTAAGAAAGATGAAAAAGACGACAGAAGATTAAAGTAAACAATGGAACTATGTAAGAAAGATGAAAAAGACGACAGAAGATTAAAGTAAACAATGGAACTATGTAAGAAAGATGAAAAAAGACAATAAATATGGAGAGAGTATCAAGAAATAAAATAAACAAGGAGAAAAGTGAGATGATTATGAGGATAAGAATAAGAAGAAGAATAAGGTAAAGAATAACAAAGATGGAGGAGATAAGAGTAACATAAACTAGAAAAACATATGAAAAAAATAAATGAAAACTAATTAAGAAATAAAGGAGATTAAGTTCAAGTAATAATATTGATGACGTTGATGCCTACCAGAACCATTATGTTTGTTGCCACATTTTCTCTTCAACATGAAAGCAGTTCGGTCTTTGAAGTGCTTTGCAGGGCAGGGATATGCCAAACACAAGCCGAGTGTTTGTGATGCTGACATGCTGGTCCCTGGGGTCAGCCTGGAAATTAAACCCGGGCACATCCATAGGCACTTTCAAAGAAAACTCTAGTACACGTACAGTCAAAGGAAGGCACAGATCTGTCGACTTCTGTGGGTGTTACCTGCTTGCTTAATTATCAGTTCAGACTGTAATGAGTTACAAGATTCAGGATATTTCTGTAACAATTATTGTGCCCTTTAGAAAAATTGTTTAAGATTTTATAAACTTCGCTTAAAAGCCATTTTATTTTGTAACAAATTAAGATAAAAATTTGGTACAAATTATGGTTTTTCAAAATACACAAGTTTTATCAACCGTTACCAAGATAAAACTTGAAGAAAATCAAGTGTTTAAATGACGATCGTTAAACCGATTCAAAATTTGATGAGATTTCGATCTGTCGGTTGAGTTGACTGTTGTCAAGTCGTTGAAGAGCCTTATGCAATTAGATATTTGAATATTCTGGTTAAAAATTAAGAGTGTCTTTCTAAGGTATTATAATAATTTGAAGAAGGTTCTTCGGTCCATTTACTGTTCTCCAACCAAGAGATTAACCGTGAAAAGAATGTGCTTACTATTGCGAAGTAGATAGATAATATTACCGTTATAACGTCAGTTTAAAAACATGCGCTCTCCTGCATATGTTATTTCCTGTATAGAGGGATTAAAAGACCAGAAAATTAACCATGATCTAATTTTGTAAATAGGGTAGTATAAGTATGTGTGTATCAGTGTTATCGTTTGTGCTGTGAGAGTTAGCCAATGGAGATGCGTGTACCCATGTGTGTGACCTTATGACATCAACATTCATTCACAGTATTACCCCCTGCGTCTCATTCCCCTGAGACTTTCTCCTGGTTGGAGTACAGTACAGTAGTTAGTTGAATCTCATCCAGTTGTTGAAGTACTTTGAAGTTGATTATCTTTAATATACCCTATGAAAGTAAAGAGTATTTTAACATACTCCATACCCTATATCTTAATATGGACCTTTTGTCCTTCAGCTGACAAGCAAACATTCTGATTGAATCAAATAAAGTTATTTTTTTTTTCTTTCACCATGTTAATAATGTCAGAAGAAGTGCGTATACAAATTTTGACCACTCAACCGCAATTATGAAAGACGTAAAAAAATTAATTCGTCAGGTGTCGTTAACAAATAGAAAACACGACTTCATTGGAAAAATTTATTGTAACAGACAAAACAATTGTTGAGCTATTTTTGAATATATTCCCCACCGGAATTGAGAAATTTGTCATCATGGGACCGACAGAGAGGTGCAAACGGCTTTCAAATCTGGTTCCGATTCCAGGCGGCTGACTTCTACGACACAACGATACAAAAATTTATCCCATGGTACGACAGATGTCTCAATTCCAGCGGAGGATATGTTGATAAATAGCGCAGCAATTGCTGTATCTGTTTCAATAAATCTTTCCATGCAATTGTGCCTTTCCTGTAAACGGCCCCAGGGAAAATCACTTTCTGGACGGCCTCCTAATTGCGGTCGAGTGGCCAAGATTTGTATAAGCACTTCTTTTGACATTATGAACGTGGTGGAAGGAAAAAAATTAACATTTTTATCCGCCCCATCAATATGTTTGCTTGAATCTTTGAAGCATTTGAAGTTAAAGCATATTCAATGTACTAGTTGACAGTAAAGAGTATTTAGCTAATACATTATAAACATTAGAATATGGAATATTCTTCTGTAAATTACTGAGTTATTAAATCATTGAAACATTTTACAGTTGCTCATATTAAATAAACTGAATGAAAGTAAAGAATTTTTCAACAAAGTACACAAATTTGAACATTGTATTTCTGTGTGTCAACTGAATAGGCTCTTACCAAATCGATGAAGAATTGCGCAGTTGTCCGTATTAAATATAGCCTAGGCCTAAAGAATGAAAATAAAGAATTTCTTCTAGCATACTACACTGTTTTGAATATGGGATTTTTGTCCTCCAGCTGAATTGACTCTTATATCAAATCGTTGAAGTATTACGCAGTTGTCTAATTTGAATATACTGGAGGCCATCAGCGTAGATAAGGCGTTAGCGCGTTTGTTTGCTGATCCGGAGTTTCGCTCGGGCGTGGGTTAGATTCCCGTTTGGGCTGGTTTTTTCTCCGAGGTTTTCCTCAATCGTAAGGCAAATGTCAGACAATATATGACGAATTCTCGGCCTAATCTCGCCAAATACTATCTCGCTATCACCAATTCCATCGGCGCTAAATAATCCAGTAATTGTTACAGCGTTATTAAATAACCAGGGTAAACCATAAATAATGTCATTAATTTCAATGATTTAGTCTTAGAGATATTGGAAACAAAAAAGTCAAATAAAATTTTGCTCGTTATTGCTTCCTTTTCAAGAAAATAAAAATTGTTTTATTTGAAACTTTTCATGGTGTGTTTTGGGAAAGCCACTGATTGAATTCCAAATATACTCAGTCAATTTAAGAGAGCACTTACCACGTGGAAACAGTAACTTTGACAATTCAATTGTTGTTACCATAGCAACAGGCCTAACACGCTATGTGATATTCAGTTGTTTTTTCCGATCTCAGCGCTAATGTCATGTCCCATCTTTCAAAAAATCAGGCACAGAAGCTAACATAGCTGTGTAGATTCTTATTATATATATAATCTGATCCTCGAATGATGGTGGTATGGGAAACATTCTCCGATGTTAAAAATTAGCGTGTAGGAAATCATCAGTTTTGTGCACAAAATATAAGCTAGATTTTGCAGCAAATGTTTTGTGAGTGGATAGTACACCCTCAGAATCCTGAGCACTTCCTCCAACTTACTAGTACTAAAGAGTTTCTGCTTCAATCGACCGTTAACACCGTGTTCCATGATTCGAATTTCGAACACACGACTACTGTGCTGTGATTTATTTCGGAAAGTTTTTAAGTTTTTAGGAAGTTAGGGATATAAGGAAGGGGAGGGGTGAAAGAGAGTAGAACAAGTCGAGTGAAGAGGTTAGCAGAAGGGAGCAGAACACATTAAGGATGGGAAAAATTTAAGGGTTGGTATTTTATCGCTTAGTTTCATTGATTTTTCGAGGGGAGTGTGAGGGATGTAGGACGCACTATCTTATTATAAAGTTTTGAGAGTCCTGTGCAAACGGTAAGGAGATAGAGACGTGTTGAAAATGTCGCTATCGGGAATCTTGATCGTCTTCTAACACTTCGAAGGGTGTTCAAGTGAAGAATTGATTCTGCATAAACGAAATCGTGTTGGATAGTAGCAGTGTTATATTTCGAAAAAAAAACTGACAGTTCCTTTAAATTTGATATGAATTTTATATATTTACGAGGTAAGTGAAGATAAGTTAACCAAGTACTAAGAGTATCTTAAAAGTACAGTATTTATTTCAGTCACTGACTTCACAACATATGTTTAAGGTGCTACACCTATACATTACATATTTAAAAGACGTATGAACGTTTTCGTTGGTCTAAGCCAACATCACCAGATACGAAGTACATTTCAGCAATATCAGTGCTCTCTACATAATATCTACAAATACAAAACATATTTAGTGGCATGCAAAATGAGGCATATTAAAAACCAACATTGCTGTGATACACATTGACATTCTGTATGACTGCCTTAATTGTCACTTGTAATATATACGTGTATTTTAAGTAAGTGACAATCAAGGCAGTCATATAGAATGTCAATGTGTATCACAGCAATGTTGGTTTTTAATATGTCTCATTTTGCATGCCACTAAATATGTTTTGTATTTGTAGATATTATGTAGAGAGCACTGATATTGCTGAAATGTACTTCGTATCTGATGATGTTGGCTTAGCCCAACGAAAACGTTCATACGTCTTTTAAATATGTAATGTATAGGTGTAGCACCTTAAACATATGTTGTGAAGTCAGTGACTGAAATAAATACTTTTAAGATACAATATAGACTTCTCTGAAAATTAAAAATGAATTGCAAAAAAAAGTACTAACAGAGTAAAGAAGTGGCGGGAAAAGTAAAGAGAGGAAGGAAAGTGAGATGAATAGAAGGTAAAAGAGAGAATGAAGAGAAGAGAGACGTGGAGAGAGGAGAGATAAACAAGAGAGAGTGAGGGAAATTACATTTCTGATTCTCCATTCTCGATTAATATTATTTTAAGTGATATAAATATATTCCTCAACGCTTTACTTTAAAATATTTTCAATTTAGATTCTTCACGTTTTGTTACAAATCCTAGGCCCGGTTTCGCTTACTCATAGTCAGTTTAACATCACGATTTCCTACTGTTAAAATTGTAACATGTTATTAGAGTGTCAAACATGACTGATTTTACCTGGTTGAGGTTTTTTCGGTGTTTTCCCTCAACCCAATATCAGCAAAATGCTGGGTAACTTTCGGTGCTGGACCCCGGACTCATTTCACCGTCATTATCACCTTCATATCATTCAAACGCTAAATAACCTGAGATGTTGATAAAGCGTCGTAAAATAACCTGCTAAAAAAACATGACTGACAGAGAATAATAAATTGTATTACAGGCTGCATTACTTAAAAGATGCCAAAATAGGAAGGCAAAGAATTCGGAATAAAAGGAGAAATGTCACTACTGATCTCTTATAACAATTACTTACGTAACTAGGACAGAAAGTGATACTTTTTGTATGAGAGAGACGTACGGAGGAGGCGTTAATCGAGTCCGGAATTTCGAAACGTGTGCGCGAAAGACACTTTCGTACTAAAAATTTTAATGTCATGTTGAAAATTCAGATAAGTTCAAATTGTAAAATAGGCCTAAAATAGTTTTGTACAATTTTCAGTCTATTACTTATCTAAGTGTGAAAGCAGAAATAAATTCTGTTACATCAATTAAAATATTATATTAAGTATCACGAATATTTTCGACTTTTCATATAAGTCATCTTCAGGTGATATAGTTAGCTGACAAATCAATTGAACATAGGTGAAAGTAGTACAGTGATAAAACATATAAGTAATTTAAACAATGCATGCTCATTTTAAAGCAAAGAGTGGTTATGAGTCATAGCTTCATACATAGTGTTGGATTAAAACAATCAGATAAGATAAACAATCAAATGAGTAAGGCTAAAATAGGAATAATTATTTGTTGTATCAAATATAGCAATTTATGCCAGTGTTTAAAAATTAAAATTGTTTAAAATAGACTGGAGGCTCAGATGGCATATTATGTCCATTTGTGATACAATGTTCAACATGGTGAATTCTATGACGAGTGGATATTATACTGTATTTTCCCAGTCTCTCTATTATATTAATGCCACTCATTGCAGCGAGAGCAACAGCAACAGTAGTAGTAGTAGTGGTAGTAGTAGTAGTGGTAGTAGTGGTAATGGTAGTAGTAGTAATAGCGGTAGCGGCAGTGGTTAGTGGTAGCGGCAATGGTAGTGCCAGTGGTAGTAGCAGCAACTTTAGTGGCAGTGGTAGTAGCAGCAACAATATTAGTAGTAGTGGTAGTGGTAGCGGAAGTAGTGGTAGTGGTAGCGGAAGTAGTAGTAGTGGTAATGGTAGTAGTAGTAATAGCGGTAGCGGCAGTAGTTAGTGATAGCGACAATGGTAGTGGCAGCAACTGTAGTGGCAGTGGTAGTAGCAGCAACAGTAGTAGTAGTGGTAGTGGAAGTAGTAGTAGTGGTGTTGGTGGTAGTAGTAGTAATAGCGGTAGCGGCAGTGGTTAGTGGTAGCGGCAATGGTAGTGCCAGTGGTAGTAGCAGCAACTGTAGTGGCAGTGGTAGTAGCAGCAACAGTAGTAGTAGTAGTGGTAGTGGTAGCGGAAGTAGTAGTAGTGGTAATGGTAGTAGTAGTAGTAATAGCGGTAGCGGCAGTAGTTAGTGATAGCGACAATGGTAGTGCCAGTGGTAGTAGCAGCAACTTTGGTGGCAGTGGTAGTAGCAGCAACAGTAGTAGTAGTAGTGGTAGTGGTAGCGGAAGTAGTAGTAGTGGTAATGGTAGTAGTAGTAGTAATAGCGGTAGCGGCAGTAGTTAGTGATAGCGACAATGGTAGTGCCAGTGGTAGTAGCAGCAACTTTGGTGGCAGTGGTAGTAGCAGCAACAGTAGTAGTAGTGGTAGTGGGAGCGGAAGTAGTAGTAGTAGTGGTGATGGTAGTAGTAGCAATAGCGGTAGAGACAGTGGTAGTGGTAGCGGCAATGGTAGTGGCAGTGGTAGTAGCAGCAACAGTAGTAGTAGTAGTAGTAGTAGTAGTAGTAGTAGCGGTAGCGGCAGTGGTTGTGATAGTAGCAGCAACTATGGTGGCAGTGGTAGTAGCAGCAATAGTAGTAGTAGTAGTAGTGGTAATGGTAGTAGTAGCGATAGTGGTAGCGGCAGCGGTAGTGATAGCGGTGATAGTAGCGGCAGTGGTAGTAGCAGCAACAGTAGTAGTAGTAGTAGTAGTAGTAGTAGTGGTAGTGGTAGCGACAGTAGTAGTAGTGGTGGTAATGGTAGTAGTAGCGATAGTGGTAGAGGCAGCAGTAGTGATAGCGGCGATGGTAGCGGCAGTGGTAGTAGTAGTAGTAGTAGTAGTAGTAGTAGTAGTAGTAGTAGTAGTAGTAGTAGTAGTAGTAGTAGTAATGGTGGTGGTAGTAGTAGTAGTAGTAGTAGTGGAGCGGCAAGAGTAGTAGTAATGGTAGTAGTAGTTGCAGTAACAAAATATAAAATAAGAAATAATTACTAATGATAAAGAGAGAAGTAGTAAAGTCTGGTTAAAAAGAGCAAGAAAACAGGAAGGAATAAAAGTGTCAGAGAAACCATTCTTAGCAGCCAAACAGACAGCTCCTGTCCCATCCGGCACAAAACTTGTGCTAAACAAAGTCGTCAACTCGGCCTTAAATTGATTCAGACCCACAAGCACTGTAATTTGGCATCCTTTCCCCTCCTGTCCTTAAAGTTGCGGAATTTTACAACAGGAAGAGAGGAAGGGATGAGGGATTCGGTGGTGCCTCGACCCCCTCTCCGCTCCCAACTATTCTGAGCGGAACAAAACTTTGTTCTGAATTATTACGCGACGCTTCGCCCCCTAATGAACAACATTCCAAAACGCAGGGGCACTGCAATGTCGCCTGAAATTTATAACAGTTTTCTATATTAAATTATTATAATCTATTTAAATCGCATGCCGAAAGCCTGTGGCAAAGTTCAACATCTTTCTCAACAATTGGTAGTAGAATAAACTCGGGAAATGAGCGCCATTATTCACTTGGGAAAACTCGGCATCTCTTGCTAAGTGCACATAACCTCAAAATCTTTGTTTTCACCTTTGCAACTTTTGAACTATTCGGCCGATTTTTATAAAACTTGCCAAGCACATTGCTGAGTGAAACTGGGGCTTTATTCTAATTCCATTGAGTAGGAACCTTATTTAATACAGAGTGATTCGTGATAAATCTTTCGAGACACTCGTGGTACAGCGTTTAAGATTTTATTGAGTTATTTCAAGATGATTTATCAGTTACATGTGTTATTTTAGAATTATAAAATAATAATTATAATTTTATTGTTCAATTATAAGGAATGCTACTTCGTCATATTTTCCTCAATAGAGAACTTTTCCAAAAATAATTTCAAAGCTTAGTTTTCAACTTCATGCTCTCTAAATCAACTGGAAGATTTTTATGAAACTTGATACACATATTTTTCAATAAAACTTACACCGGTACTTCATTCTAGCTGGCAATTTTCTTAAAAATAACCTTATTTTCATAATGATCAGAGATTAAATTTCTGAAATAGATGACTTTTTTTTTCAGTTTCATTGAATCATTTGAAGTAGATTTCATGTTTAGTCAGTACAAAGTAGTGAGAAGATTAACTTCTTAAAAGGAATATTAATAATTTTCTTCCTTCACGTAAATAAAATTTCAGCTTTGAACTCGAATGTTTTCAGGTATACAGTTTTTTTCTTTTTACTTTTGGCTGATTTTTATGAACACTGGCAGAGGTACCATGCAGTAAACTAATGATTTATTTATTATAGTATCTTGAAACAAAATTAAAAAAAAAAAAACAGAAAATGACTCGACACACTTCTGGGGTAGTGTAGATACCTACTTAAGTTTTAAACACCTTAATTCATTATGATTTATCATTTATGGACGTTGTTTTACATGTGTGAAATAACAAGGCCTGCTAGATGAAATAAATTCTCTCTTTCTTTTAAGATAATCTGAAATCCTTATTTTTATAGACATCTCTCCTGAATTGACGGACTTCAATTGAAATTTGGCCGACACATTTTGGCGTCTGAAGCACGATTTTATTTATACCGGAGTGGGGCGTAATAGATATTTGAAATAAGCGAGATATTAGAACTAAAACATATTTGTATACAGCCTTAAGTAAAAGAGAAATTTTTAACAGTTGACTATAGTGTTAGCGTGTTTTAATTGTTTTATTTTGCGATGCTTTATCAACTACTATAGTAATCTAGCTTCTGAGTGAAATGAAGGTGAAGAAGCCAGTGAAATGAGTCCAGGGTCCAGCGCCGAATGTCATCCAGCATTGCTCGTGATAGGTTGAGGGAAAGCTCCGGCAAAAACCGCAACCAGGTAACTTGTCCCAACCAGGATTTGAACCCGGGCCCGCTCGTTTAACGGTGAGATATGCTAACCGTTACTCCACGGCGGTGGACAAGTAACGATTTAACACCGTCTTAACAGTAAAGCATTTTCAAATTTATGTAACAAGTGACAAACGATGCATGGCCTCCTTCTAAAAATTGATTATTTTGTTAAAAAAAATAACATTAAATAACGTGAATATGATATATTATTAGAAACATGCAACATTCAAGAAATATGTACATTAATTTTGTAACTGTTGAAGGTGTTTTACAACTTATAATGTAATATTTCCTCATGTTTTGGTTATTCTTCACACTTAATGACAATTTATGAACTTTCAGATTTATAACCATTTCAAAGATTTTCCTGCTGGCTGCAATAGTCTTAAGAATCGCTACCCATTCGCAAATATCGGAACTCCAAGGATATAATTTCAACATGATGCAATGTTATAGCTCAAGAAGATACAGAGCCACCGGCGTGGCTCAGTCGGTTAAGACGCTTACCTGCCGGTGTGAAGTTGCGTTCGGGCGCGGGTTCGGTCCCCGCTTGGGCTGATTACTTGGTTGGTTTTTTTCCGAGATTTTCCCCAACCGTAAGGTGAATGCCAGGTAATCTATGGCGAATCCTTGGCCTCATCTCGCTATCACCAATCTCATCGGCGCTAAATAACCTTGTAGTTGATACAGCGTCGTTAAATACCCAACTAAGAAAAAGACGATACAGGGAACTCATCTTCATAGTTTTGGAGTAGCGATCGGGACTCGTGCGCCAAATATACTCTCGCTCGTGGGTTCGAATCCTTCTTCGGATGATTATCAGATTGAGTTCTCATGCGATATTTTTCTCAACCTTAAGGTGAATGTCAGGTAATCCTTTGACAATCCTTTAATTCAGCCCGCTAATATACCATCTCGCTGTCATCAATTACATAGACGGTATGTAACAAAGCATTTTGATACAACTTACTTAGTTACTGGCTTTTAAGGAACCCGGATGATCATTACCGTCCTCACTTAAGCCCGCCATTGGTCCCTATCCTGAGCAAGATTAATCCAGTCTCTACCATCATATCCCACCTCCCTCAAATCCATTTTAATATTATCTTCCCATCTACGTCTCGGCCTCCCCAAAGGTCTTTTTCCCTCCAGCCTCCCAACTAACACTCTGTATGCATTTCTGGATTCGCCCATACGTGCTACATGCCCTGCCCATCTCAAACGTCTGGATTTAATGTTCCTAATTATGTCAGGTGAATAATACAATGCGTGCAGCTGTGCGTTGTGTAACTTTCTCCATTCTCCTGTAACCTCATCCCTCTTAGCCCCAAATATTTTCCTAAGAACCTTATTCTCAAACACCCTTAATCTCTGTTCCTCTCTTAAAGTGAGAGTCCACGTTTCAAAACCCTAAAGAACAACCGGTAATATAACTGTTTTATAAATTCTAACTTTCAGATTTTTTGACAGCAAACTGGATGGTAAAAGCTTCTCAACCGAATAATAACAGGCATTTCCCATATTTATTCTGCGTTTAATTTCCTCCCGAGTATCATTTATATTTGTTACTGTTGCTCCAAGATATTTTAACTTCTCCACCTCTTCAAAAGATAAATTTCCAATTTTTATATTTCCATTTCGTACAATATTCTCCTCACGAGACATAATCATATACTTTGTCTTTTCGGGATTTACTTCCAAACCTATCTCTTCACTTGCTTCCAGTAAAATTCCCGTGTTTTCCCTAATCGTTTGTGGATTTTCTCCTAACATATTCCCGTCATCCGTATAGACAACCAGCTGATGTAACCCGTTCAATTCCAAGCCCTTTCTGTTATCCTGGACTTTCCTAATGGCATACTCTAGAACAAAGTTAAAAAGTAAAGGTGATAGTGCATCTCCTTGCTTTAGCCCACAATGAATTGGAAACGTATCTGACAGAAACTTATGAAAGAATTAAAATATTGAATATCACGAATCGTGATACCTGGGTAATTTTTTTGGAGCTGATGTATCGATTGCGCTGGTTTATTTACGTCGAGATTTCTTTAAGGCGACCGCAATGCAATAAGGAAGCGTAGTTAAGAGTTGGAAATGTTTGCCGTCACATTCGAGTTTCTTTATTAGCCCGCTGTGACGACAGCGCCGCCGGCACCTGATTGAGAGCGAGCAGGTTCGGCGGGCTGCCTGCTCGGATGATCAGGGGCTGGGAGGAAGGTGTGAGGAGGAAAGGAAGAAAATGAAGGTTGCCCGGAAGGGAGATAAAATGAAAGTAAGAGAGGAAACATAAGATGCGAGAAGAAACGACGACAAAAGATGGAATTGAAGCGAGATACGTGTAGGAGGGAACAAAAGATGGTAAAATAGAAGGGCGAAATAAATAGATAAATTAAAAAATAGGCAGATACGAACAAACGATAGTATTAAATAAAGTAGCGTAGCTAAACTTTGATTGAGACGAGATTACATGAAATAGTATAAAAAATCTCTATATTCATCGATTTCATCTATCCGTCCATTATATTCACTGATATATACAGGGACATCATTTTATTTTTACTTCAGTTTTCATTGTACCTGAGTTTTAGAATGTACTTCACTCCCACCCCTTCTACTAATGAAGTTCAACAGTCCTCCACACAGATCCAAGACCGCATATACAGTCATAGTAGCCTTACGGTCTTAGTAAACAGTACGTTCCAGAAATATGTTCGCGTTTTCCAGTGACGAAAGAGCTTTTAATATTGTATCATTTTCCATTTGCCTACGTCGCATCCCGGTTTCCCCCACCTGCTTCTATTCGCCTCTCTGTAAATGCTAGTGGCTGGGCTGTCTTAACTCTTTTCTGGGAACATTAATTTCTGTTAGGAATTGGACGTGTACGTAATATTATACCCATAAAATTGTTTAAAATAACTTAAATAAAAGGGCCTCGTTAAGTAATTAACTGTCAAGAGATTTCCTCCCTTTCTACGACGCTGCGACGTAACCACTGGGACGGGCAGTAGATAGTATGTCTGAGTAATTTTATCTTTTCGGATCGGGCAGAAGTGAAGATTGAATTTACAGTACGTAAGGTCTCTTTTATAGAGTAGGTACAGAATTATTTCAACATGAGTTACTGATACGAAGTACGAACCTGGTAATTGGAATTACGTACAATAGTCTATAGTGCGATAATATGTACATTAGAACTGAAGCCTGTATCGAAATGAACGGCCACCATTTTCAAAAATGTGTTCAAATATCCATATTATGATTATTTTTCAATTTAACTTCATTCTCTATAGTGTACGCTAATGTGCTGTAGACAGTATAATATACACTGCATAATGAATACGTTAGCATGGACAGCTCAATTCGTGAGTAAAAACACTTATTGTTAATACTGTACGTTATTTTGATTAAACAAAAACCTAATGAAAAAATTATCAAACTCAAAATCGCGATATTTCCTAGTTTATGTAAATGGATGAACTACGTTTCTTCCCTCCTATACCTAGTAAAGTGATTTGTTTGTATATTACGTCAGTATCATCGAACTTCAGTCGTGGAAGGGGGTAGCAAACGTGTTTCCGGTTCTTAATCATTGATCCAAAGGTATAGCCAGGTTAATATTAGAAATGTTAGTAAAATAAAATGATGTCCCTGTACAATCATTTCATCTACTGGTAAATACATCCGTTTCATCTATCGACATATCCATCCCTTTCATCTATAGATATATCAATTCATTTCATCTATTAATACAGCTATCCATTTCACCTAATGATTTATTCCGTCCATTAGGCTATATCCACAGACATACGTCCATTTCATCTACTGATATCCATTTCATTTACTCCATCCACTTTACTGACATATTCATTCACTTTATCTACGGACTTTTCGTTCTGCAAAGGAATTTTTCAATGTTACATTTGTTCGAATGAAATTTCTAAACATTTGAAGGACAAAACTATAACTATTTCAATCATTTATTAACATAATACGCTATTCTCTTAAAGCGACTGAGCATATTGGGAATTAAATCAGTGGCTTTCCCAAAATACGCTATGAAATATTTCATATAAAATAATTTTTTATCTCGAACAGGAAGCAAAATAGAGCAAACTTTTATGGAAGTTTTTGGTTTGAAATATCTCAAAGAATAACATCCTGAAATTAATGACATTACTTATGGTTCACCATGTATGTCCATCCATTTCATCCACTGGCATATCCGACTAGTGCTGCTTATGATTAGGTTTTTCTCTGGAGCAGTTGTTTTCGCGCTTTCATTCGGAGTCCTCCGGTTACCTCCGGTTGATGAAGCGCAGGTTGTATATGTGTTGTGGCACAGACATACACTTTCTGGTGAGCATTCCTTTAATCGGATCAGGTAGTGATTCGAATCCGCTGACGTCCGCGTATCTTTTAAAATAAGTTTGTAATTTTTTGTTGTTTATTAACTCTTTTATGTCTATCTCTCTCTCTCTCTTTCTTCGGCTCTTTTTTTCCTTGTTTTGCTTGAAGTGCAGTGAAGTGAAGTGTAAATACATATTTACTTATAAAGCTAATATAATTTATATTTTGCATTATCTTTATGTTTCACAATGTGTAGGGTTGAAAAATCCTACTTTTATTTTCCATATTTTTCCATATTTTAGAGTTTAGTACATATTTTCGTTAATTTCCATATATTTTCCATATTTCATATAAAACAGTCCATATTATATTAGGTTTAACAATAAAACAAAACAAAATTCCATTAACTTTTAAAAATACATTTCAACAATAGAGATTTAAACACATGTTCAGTAATCCCTTTAACATCAGAGTTATTTGAAAATTAGCAGTCCTATCAACAATGGGAAAGTAAGTTACAAAACTGTATTAATTTAATTTAAAATTTTTAACAGACTTCAGTTGTGCAGCTCAACAGTTAAATGCCAGTCAGAGTACACATAGGTTCAGTTTTGTAAATCATACTATAAAGACGGTAAATATGCCAAAAGTACGTCATTCAGTCAATTTAAAATCAAAACTAACAAGTTACATTTCAGAATTTAAAGAAGATGGTTTATCAACTGACAATAAAATATTATTTTGTAATTTGTGTCAGTGTGCAGTATCATCTACACAAAAGTTCCTGGTGCAACAACACATTACAACTAGTAAACATCAGGCCAACAAACAACTAAATTCCAAGCAGAGACAATTGTTTTTAACACAACCAACAACATCGAATGTAAGATCTGAGTTTAACATCGACCTGTGCCGTTCTCTCATCTCTGCTGATATTCCTCTCTACAAACTAAAGAATAAGGTCTTCAGGGAATTCCTTGAAAAATATACTCAACATACAATCCCGGATGAGTCAACACTTAGGAAGACGTATGCTCCATCCATCTACGATGAGACAATACAGAAGATAAGAGATGAAATTAAAGATAGTTCAATTTGGGTTTCCATTGATGAGACTCCCGACAAAGAAGGTAGACTTGTTGGTAATGTAGTTATCGGTTTGTTAAGTGAACAATATTCTGAACGAATTCTTTTACATTGTGATGTTCTAGAAAAGTGCAATAACAAAACTATAGTTAAACTGTTCAACGAAGCTATGGGTATCCTGTGGCCAAAGGGTATTATGTACGATAATGTGTTATTCTTTATTAGCGATGCTGCCCCTTATATGGTCAAAGCTGGACAAGCATTATCTGTTGTATATCCTAAATTGACTCATTTTACTTGTGTGGCGCATGCATTTCATCGTGTGGCAGAAGTGGTCAGAGACAATTTCCTAAAGTAGATTTGTTGATTTCATCAGTGAAAAAGTATTTCTCAAAGCTCCCAGTAGAGTTAACGTGTTGAAAGAAATGTACCCTGAAATTACATTGCCACCAAAGCCAATTTTAACTAGATGGGGTACATGGCTAGAAGCAGTTGAATATTATGCCGAACATATAGACTCTATTAACAATGTTCTCCTTGCATTGGACTCTGAAGATGCAGTCTCAATTGATACTGCGAAAACAGTTACCTGTGACATAAGTGTGAAGAATGACTTAGCTCACATTCAGCATACATTTTCATGCATCATAAAAACGCTCAAAAGTCTCCAAAATAGGCACCTTTCACTATCTGAAAGTTTTGAAATTATAAATAGTACTGTGGAACAACTGAATCGTGGTAGAGGTAAAGTTGCAGATGCAGTAAGAGCTAAGGTGGACACTGTACTTTCAAAAAACCCTGGATATGAAGAACTACAAAAAGGTTGTTGCTGTGATGAGTGGTGAATCAACAGTGAAGATTAACTTGGACTTATCCCCAGCAGACATTGTGAAATTGAATTATGTACCAGTTACTTCTTGTGACGTCGAACGCTCTTTTAGTCAGTATAAATCTATCCTCAGAGACAATAGAAGAAGATTCACTTTTCAGCACTTGAAAGAAATGTTTGTAACCTATTGTTATGGTAACAGACAATAAAAATTGTGTTTTGTTGAAACTACATTGGAAGATAAGGTACGTCCATTATATTTTTGTTTAGTTTGATTAAAATGTACCAATATTTAACGTACATAGTCATTTTTTTATAATTTTAAGTCCATATTTAATTCCATATTTTGGTAAAAATCCATATTTAATTCCATATTTTGGTAAAAATAACTACATATATATTTACATATTTCATATATTTTTAGTCCATATAAATCCGTTCCCTGCTAATAACATTAAATCTAACTCCAAAACTAACGCAGAAGTAAAGCTTTTCAGTAGCTAATGTAAACATTTATACTGTAGTTCTCCTGGAAACACTCGTTTATTCACAAACAGTTTTTGTAAATTATTATTCTAATCGGTTTAGCTTAACGTAAAATATATTAAGGGAGTTTCAGAATGGAACAAAAGAAACGTGTGGTATCAATGAATTAAAGTTTACTGTCCAAATTAATTTATTCAGATTCTTCTCCGGACAGGATTGTGATCATTGTGTTAAAGGGTGTCAGTATTTGGACTGCCTCTTCTAAAACGCGCCACTCTTCTCCTGTAATAAAAATATAAGTGGATATCAACTGAAGGATAATTGTAATTATATTATTATCACACGTTTCTTTAATTTCATTCTGAAACTCAATATTTTAATCTAAACAGTAAAATATAACTCAAGTTCTCTTTTAAATATTCCAAATGTTTTTATTGCCTCGAAAGTTACGTTTTAGAAAAATTTCAAGACTTTTTTTCTATACAGTGGACCCTTGGGAACAATAGAACTAAAACAGTTTAAAAGGAAATCGTATAAAATGTTTTGAGTAATTGTTTTTGTCGGCGCTTTCTTCAAGCTCGCAATTGTGCGATCGCTTGAAATGGTCTAACAAATTCGAAGTTCTACCACTCTTAGAGTAAATTCGCTCACAAGGTTTACAGCGTACGACTTTATTATTATCTTGAACTAAATTAAAGAATTTCCATGCGACGGATATCCGATTTGGTGCCATTTTATTCCACTCACAACTACCTTCAGTCCGTATGCGTCAGTCGTCCTTAAGCTATACGTCCTCCAACTGCCGCTTCGCTCCGAACCACCGCATCCCTCCGTATATCCCCTATTCCACCTACGGTAGTACCGGAGATCACCGGTGGAGAGCTTTATTCGTAATCTCCGATTCCTCCGCGGTAGTAGTCACTCCGATGAGCAGCACTATATCCGACCATTTCACCTACTGATATATCCATTCATTTCCATCGAATTAGATATTATACATTTTATCTACTGATATACCTAATACAGGGTCCGGCAGAATCATCTCCCCGATTAGAAACATAAATAACATAAGCAACATAGATCCTATTCAAAATTTTATTTTGCTATACTACAGAAGAATGCTTGTCATTTTGATATTACTTTGTTTTAAAGATAATATCGTCCAAATGCTTGCCCTCACGAGCTATACAACCCTGAAACAGTCGCTGTGCGTCTTGCTTCCTAAAATAAGTATGGTCCTGTTATTCCAAATTGTGCAACAGCAAACCAAACAATAACACGCTCATTGTGGAGAGGTCGCTGATGCACATTTCGAGGATATTCTGGGGCCTAATAACGAAGATTTTCTTATCAGGAATTCTTTCATGTCGACCTACTCTGAAATTATACGATGAAAGAGTAATGGAACGGAGAAAAATTCTCTCCGGCGCCGGGACTTGAACCCGGGTTTTCAGCTCTACGTGCTGATGCTTTATCCACTAAGCCACACCGGATACAACCCGGCGCCGAACAGAATTGTCTCTGATTGAGTTCCAACTCTTGGGTTCCCTCTAGTGGCCGCCCTCTGCACTACGTCATAGATGTCTATGAACATAGGACCGAAGTCCACACATGTGCTGAGGTGCACTCGTTATGAGTTCCATTACTCTTTCATCGTATGATGACGCAGAATATCTGCATGGAAATATCATATGTACTTCGGTACATTGAAATAATATATGATAAGCGTAAATCACGAAGTGATTTAAGACGGCGCTTATTCCGTCGGATCCCGGCCAACTAGTCAAATGTTCATAGACATCTATGACGTAGTGCAGAGGGCGGCCACTAGAGGGAACCCAAGAGTTGGAACTCAATCAGAGACAATTCTGTTCGGCGCCGGGGTTGTATCCGGTGTGGCTTAGTGGATAAAGCATCAGCACGTAGAGCTGAAAACCCGGGTTCAAGTCCCGGGCGCCGGAGAGAATTTTTCTCCGTTCCATTACTCTTTCATCGTATGATGACGCAGAATATCAGCATGGAAATATCATATGTACTTCGGTACATTGAAATAATATATAAATAATAATATACTCTGAAATTGCTACGAAATTGCCGTTGAGTCGCAATCACGGAGTCACCATTTTTTTTAATCTGCTTCAACAACAAATGCACGATGTTCACCTGTGTACGCTATTATGATAATTGAAATGGCACGGCTTGTGCTGCTCAAAGATATATACCACTCAAGCACAACTATTAAGAAACCTCTTTCTTTATTTTTAATCCGTCTGTCTTCTTGCGCTCTACGATGTCTTTATATTTTTTTAATCTGCTTCAACAACAAATGCACGATGTTCACCTGTGTACGCTATTATGATAATTGAAATGGCACGGCTTGTGCTGCTCAAAGATATATACCACTCAAGCACAACTATTAAGAAACCTCTTTCTTTATTTTTAATCCGTCTGTCTTCTTGCGCTCTACGATGTCTTTATATTTTAGTTGCTAATTCAATTAGAAAAGCTTTTCCAGTTGCAGAAGAATTTGAACTTCTTGAATAATTTTCACAGGAAGCCATACCTGAAAGCCAGATTTGCATAATATATACCTACTTCACTGTAGGTACGTTAACAGAAAGCCACAATTCAGGTTGCACATAGTTTGTGTGCACTCAAAATTGGGTTTCTGGCGTTGCGCTAAGCGAAAGGTCCCGGGATCGATACCCGGCACCGGAACAATTTTTCCCTTGAAATTATTCAAACCTACTTCACAGGGAGCCATACCTGAAAGCCAGATTTGCATAATATATACCTACTTCACTGTAGGTACGTTAACAGAAAGCCACAATTCAGGTTGCACAGAGTTTGTGTGCACTCAAAATTGGGTTTCTGGCGTTGCGCTAAGCGAAAGGTCCCGGGATCGATACCCGGCCCCGGAACAATTTTTCCCTTGAAATTATTCAAGTCTACTTCACAGGGAGCCATACCTGAAAGCCAGATTTGCATAATTTGAGCTTCTTTTTCTCTTCCTAACCTCTTCTATTTTCTTTGTCACTGTTCTTTCAGCATATCTATTCCACGCCTCTGGAACTCTCTCCCTGACCATGTCAGAGACTATTGGACAATACCAAAATTCAAATTTAAATTTAAAAACCACATTCTAGTTCATGGAATTGCTTTTTGAACACCTGTCAGGTTGCGCAACTTCGGCTTAACCCAGGACATATAGTAAATATTGTAACTATGCTGTTGTAAAATGGACAATTAAAATGTAATGTATTTATTATTATTATTATTATTATTATTATTATTATTATTATTATTATTATTATTATTATTATCAGTTATCAGTTATCACTATCATCATTGCTATCTCTGTTTTGCTTTCTTTCTTTTCTTGTATTAGTTCGATGAGAGCTCTATAATGTTCTTTTGACCCTGTTGACACGCTGTAGGGCTTTAATTTAATTTGTATTATTTTCACCAGCGTCTGTATTTCATTTTTGTATGTATATATGCTATCTGGTGGGATGGAAGAGAAGGTACATAACGTCCCCCCTAGTATTGTAAACATAAGTAAATGGTATATTATAATCTTTGAGATTTTTGTGATATAGTTCAGTAATTTAACTTTATTTATACAATTGTTCAATCTTATACATTTTAAACGCAGAAAAGATGAGTTTAGAAGGGTAATCAATAGCTTTTTGAAGCAGATTAAATAAATAAATAAATAAATAAATATAGATGGACTGTTGGAGTTGTGGAAGAAAACAAAGGAAACGCGCAACAAGGTGTGTACATAAAAACAAATTCTCGGCCACGGCCATCTAGATTAGTACTTTTCCTCTTTTTCTCGAGGGTTAAAGTGGTGTTCGCTGAATGCCGAACAGACTTGGTAAAACGCATTAATCGCAAGAACGATTTAAAATTTTAACCTGTAGTTAATAAACTCAGGGTTAATATGTACGAGTATTTAGCCCCCGTTCAAGAAACCGGACATTAGAGTTTCTTAGTGGAAGTGAATTATTTCTTGTTTCGTTGAATTAATGCATTTACATTCTGCCTTGCTCCTTCTCTTCCCACTAGGCTAGTATATTCGACTTCTTGTCTATAGTACACGTTCTAGTAAACTTGGAGGTTTCTGTGTATTTCCCAGTAGGTCCATTTATCTGTTGCAATAAAAATTAAGACTTCCTGCTAGAAACAGCAGTATAAATAAGCTCTCTTCTGATGCAGTAGTTGTGTAATTTCCAGTTTTAAACGTGTGTAGTCGTTACTTGGAAGAAAAGTCCAGCCCGCAGTTGTGAGGTCGCTTGCGTGTTGTCTGTAAATAACAGGAACGGATTAGCTCAAGAGCGAGTCTCGAACAGTAAGTGGCGCTCTGACCACCGAGTGTGTGAGACAATTCCACTCCGGCTCTTAATCCGGGTCTCTCGGAACACAAACACAGCGTGCAAGTCCGATACCAACGAACACAAGTCCAATCGGAAAAAAAAAAATCTCTCTGGGCCAACACTTTTCAGAGGAATGTAACGAACAATGATGTTTTGTGCTGTAACTTTGTAAGCCTGTCAGAAAACAGACGTAGGAAATCCATGTACAATAATTTTTCATATCATCGTCGTCATCATCATCATCATCATCATGGACAGTTAAGGCTTCCTGTACCTCAAAATGCTCTTCATTTGACTATCGTTGTTTAGGTTTTCCTCTATCTTGATGCTCTGTACTTTGGTATCGGAATGCATTCTTCGGTATAATTTAGGCTGTATGATGGTTGACTCGCTGTGGCAAGCTTTCAGTTTAGCGAAAAGAAGGCCAACAGATCTTTAAGCGCTACCATGCCGATCGCTCTCTTGATGGTACATTAACGTTCCCCCTAGTATTGTAATAGTAATATGCGTTACAAGAGCGGTATATTGAAGTTTTCATGTTCGAGGAAAAGTTTGGAAAAGCGAAACGTAGTTGAGCTTTATTAATTTCCGAGAATTGAAAGAAAACATACCGCACGTGTATCGTACATTATTTTGTGCGAAGATCGTTTATTACATACCTGAAAGAGGAATTTCTAATTAGTTACAATGAAATCTCCATCTTGGTTTCTGTTCAATGACGGCAAATTTGCAAAACAGAAATATCTATCTTCAACATTGTTGCTTTAAAATGTTTTCTGTGTTTACTATACTCCAGCAGGCCGTGATATACGTCTTCTTTTCCCCCCCCCCAATCTATGATGAGTCTGGAATCTTGTTGATTTTTTCACGGCTTCCTTAATGTTACTTGCATCACGAATGCAGTAACTTTAGTGGAGTTGTAGAGTTTACTTAATTTTTGCAAATATTTAAAAACAATAATTAACAGTGCAATTTAGGAGAAATTGCAGTGGTAAGTTTCCAATTTGTAATTATTACTATATTGAACGTCTCTAAAAATAATATGTTAAAAGCCTAAAGCAGTAAAATCAATATGTCACTTAAGCGGTAAGAAGAGGGAAATTGTTATTGTGTGTTAGGTTGGGAATACTGAATGTGGAATTTTAGACTTTCCGCGGATTGGTTTTGTGCGGAAACCAAGCAAATACGCACGATCTCGCACAAACATTTATACATGGTATTGTGACAGCGACGTGAGATTCGAACTCACGACCAGCGTCCCGCAAGAGAGAAGATCGCGCGGAGCACTTTGTGATGGCGCGCGGCGAAGAGGGGAAAGGGCCAACGCGGCGAGAGAGTGGAGCGAGAGTGCGCGCGCATCTGGTGCTGGTAGAGAGGAGAGGCCTCTGGCTTTTTCTGGAATGCCATCTCTAGAGACGCGTGGAACCTTCGAGGCTACGTCGCTGTGGTTATAAATTACGGACGCGAAGGAACGACAGCAGTTTCAGAGTTTTCAGTTATTCAGTCAGTGAGTAAGCCAGAGCAAGCAAGCCAGACTTGTGTGCCGGAGTTCGACTCGAGTGTGCGTCCGCATCTGCGTCAGCATCCGAAGGCCTGAGTTCGAGTGCAGTGGACCGCAGTTGGAGGGACCTGAGTTCGAGTGCAGTGGACCGCAGTTGGAGGGACCCGAGTTCGAGTACAGTGAACTGTCTCTGAAGGTCTGTGGTTCGAGATACCGTGAACTCGAGTGACTGAGATAGAAGAACTGTGAACTGAGAACTGGTAGTTCTGATTTGTAAATAGTGCTTTGTAAATATTAGTTAAGATTAACAGTTCATTGTTGTGCGTAATAGTCCAAGTAAATTGTCATTGCCGTCGGTGGAGTGCTATAACGAATACTGTGTTGAGTGAAGATCAAATTGTTGACGAGAGCGTTTAAGGTGAATTGTAGAAAGGAATTATTGTTGTGACGAATAAATTACATTGTTGTACTAATAAAATTTACAGTATATTATAATCTTTGAGATTTTTGTGATAAAATTCAGTAATTTAGCTTTATTTGTACAATTGTTCAATCTTATACAGTTTAAACGCAGAAAAGATGAATTTAGAAGGGTAATCAATAGCTTTTTGAAGCAGATTTTGATTCTTCTTCTTCTTCTTCTTCTTCTTCTTCTTCTTATTATTATTATCATTATTATTATTATTATTATTATTATTATTATTACTTATGAATGGCTTTTAAGGAACCCGCAGGTTCATTGCCGCCCTCACATAAGCCCGCCATCGATCCCTATTTTGTGTAAGATTAATCCACTCTCTATCATCGTATCCCACCTCCCTCAAATCCATTTTAATATTATCCTCTCATCTAAGTCTCGGCCTCCCCAAAGGTCTTTTTCCCTCCGGTCTCCCAACTAACACTATATATGCATTTCTGGGTTCGCCCATATGTGCTACATTCCCTCCCCATCTCAGACGTCTGGATTTAATGTTCCTAATTATGTCAGGTGAAGAATACAATGCATGCAGTTCTGCGTTGTGTAACTTTCTCCATTCTCCTGTAACTTCATTCTTCTTAGCCCTAAATATTTTCCTAAGAACCTTATTCTCAAAGTTCCTTCATATCTGTTCTCTCTAAAAGTGAGAGTCCAAGTTTCACAACCATAAAGAACAACCGGTAATATAACTGTTTTATAAAATCTAACTTTCAGATTTTTTGACGGCAGATTAGATGACAGAAGCTTCTCAACCGAATAATAACAGGCATTATGGCAAATTTATTCCGCGTTTAATTTCCTCCCGAGTGTAATTTATATTTGTTACTGTTGCTCCAGGATATTTGAATTTTTCCACCTCTTCCTAAGATAAATCTCCAATTTTTATGTTTCCATTTCGTACAATAATAATAATAATAATAATTATTATTATTATTATTATATTATTTGATTTATATTATATTATTTGATTTTTTTTTCTAATTGATACATATTTTTCAATTTTTCATATTTTTGGTACCTTTGGGGAGGTCGAGACGTAGATAGGAGGATAATATTAAAATGGATTTAAGGAAGGCAGGATATGATGCTAGGACAGACGTGCTCACGCTGTGCATTTTGCCTACTGTGTGCCCGGGGCACTGGGGGGTGTGTGTGTGTGTGTGTGTGTGTGTGTGCGTGCGTGCGTGCGTGCGTGCGTGCTCAAAACCTCCTTCACATTTAAACGGACAGTGTCGGCCGCTCAAACCTAGCGTAAGGAAGCAGTAACATCGCTGGCAGTTCATAGGTCTACTGTTATGGTACCGGTATTCATTTATTTGTTTATTCATTCATTCATTCATTTACTTATTTATTACTCATATACTTATTTCGTTATCGGACTTATTTACTGTATGTATTTATTTTCTTTCTTTCTATCTTTTTTATTTGTTTGTTTTCTCTTTTCTCTTTCGTTTTTCTCTCTTTCTCTTTTCTTTATTTATTTATTTGCTTCTTTCTTTGTTCTTTTATTTATTTATTTAATTTGGTACTGCTAAGGTCATCAGGCCTTCTCTTCCCCTCTACCAGGGGATCACAGCGACAGTTATAATAAAATCGAAGTACTAAAACGTTACCTAATTAATAAAAACTGCACAATTTACTGTAGAATTTAAGGATAGAGAAAGTATTAGTTACTGAAGTACAAACGAAACGTAGAATAGTATTATAATTATAGGGATGATGTATTACTGGAGATTGGGGATATTTTATGCTACAATAAGATAAGAACAGAACACGTACCGGATCTACATTTAAAATGATTCAAGGTTCCCAATGAAAGGAACGATTTCATTCTGTTCAAACTGGCGAACGTGTCAAATGCTTAGTATGTAGACACTCTGTTATAGTGAATATATATATAACGTTGAGCCACATTACAACACCAGGCATGCTCAAACATATAGCAATACTGTTGGAGATGAGCGTATGCAACTATAGTCCCGTCGCTCTAATTTCCGGCAGCCAATCACGTTACAGGTCGGCTACATTTAAACGTGTGCGTCTTGTGTTCGCTGATGAAGATGTTAAGCATTTCCTAAGGCTGGATAAATACTTAATATAATCGCCCGCCATTTTGGCTCTTTCGTTGGCGTTCACAGAAAGCACACGAGGATGTTATTTGCCGGTCAATTATTTGCTGAATTACAGTGCGTTTGATTTATTATCATAGGAGCTACGACATGATAATGTTTAACGGTGTGGCAAATAGATCCCTCGTCTGGTAGCTCTGCAACGAAAGAACAAAAATGGCGAACGATACTACCTACCTAGACTTTATAGAGCCTTGACTTCCTAAGACGTAAGCAAAGAGGTGGAGTCACGTCAATGAAGTAAGTTGTTTTAGGAAAGTAAATTATTGTTTCAGACATTTCTCTGCTTATTGCAAAACACGTTTCTTCCTCACACACGTACGATTTCCATAGCAACCCTCGTAACTGACATTCGTCTGTATAAAAATTATTTAATTACCTTTATAGATGCCCGTGTGTTTAACAAACACAGAAATATTTCTATAGCAACTTTCATTATTATATTCACTTGTCTAAGTTATGTGAACATTTTATAGTAATCTTCTTTTCGAGTACGTGTGTTTTTGCCTGTCTGTGTCTCTGATGGGGATACAGCGAATGCCTGCATGTGAAGCCATCCGTTCCTCTTTTGAATGTGTGACACAGTCATTTCGCTGTAAGCGTTTGGCAACCGAGTGTGGCACTCCTAGCGGCACACTGCGGAACTATTTTGTCACTTCCCACACTGCAGCGGCGGCCATTTCCGAAGTGAGTGATGAGGCACTCGAGATCAAGGGCCGCTGAGGAATATCCAATCAGCTTCTGCGGTCCTCTCTCTTCTTTTTTTTTTTTTTAATATAATTTCATCTCTTTCTTGTTTGAAAATTCAGTTCGTTGCTACTGACAGAGCCATCTGGTGGTGTTTTCAAAGCTCCATCGCTAATCATAAATCAGTGAGCTTTTAATTTCCAGGCAAGGACGTTTCTATCACCCCCCTTTTGGATGTATAGAGACGATCGTAAAAAATAACACCCTTACAATATGTTTCAGGAACTCTGTAATGAAGCGAGTTTAGTTTATGGCTCTGGTTGATATGAGAAGGGACGCTCATAAATTGGATGCAGAGCGTTACAACTTGCAAACTTTGAGTAAACTTCATGTAAAACTTCTCTTGCATGAAACTTGCCCGCCTTCGTTTCAATCATGTTGTAATACGATATATAATCAATATTAAAGTTACTCCTTCTGGAAGACTTTTACAAAATAAAGGAAAATATCGAGGTCGCATCCTCTAAAGTCAACTAGGAATACACGGACATTCATGTTCAAGATGAAAACTCTCATTATGGACCGCTCTTCTTTGGTAGAAGAAACTTTATACAGTGTGGAAGTGAAATAGCCTTGGAGATTTCAGAGCGAATAGTTCATGTTGTATGAAACAAAAAACCGTAATATCATATTGACAGAAAGTTAATATTTTTTACGCTCGACCATGCTGAAGTGTAGTAATTATACACCTGGTAGCAGCCCTTTAATGGACCTCATTAAAGTACACCTATTCATTAAATTTCAGGTGTTCCACCAATCAGAAAATACCATTGTAGCAATATGAAAGCGCAAGTATCGATTATTCTCGGATATGCAATCGAAAGACAACAATAAATCAATAAATCACCTATATTTGAAATAAACTCAGTTCAGTTACTATAACAATTAGCGTTAATTGTAAATAATATTCAAATAAATTCAATTTGTTATCTCGTTTTTCAATGTCTAATTCAATTTCAAGGTTATATCAAGATTAATGTTTATTTTACTCTCTAGATTATATCAAGGTCAATGTCGACATTTGTTTCTCGGAAAAAATCAATACTTTCGCGTCTGCGCACATCACATAATTTACGCACAAGGTCAGTTCCACTCCTCAGTCAGATAAGAATAACATGAATATTTATGAATAATTTCAAATTAGAAATATGGTCGAGCATAAAAAGTCGTATGAAACTTGACTATAATGGTAATTAAGACGCTCGTATGAAAATTATGAAACTCGCTTGCGCTCGTTTCATAAACATACTCGCTTCTTAATTACTATCATTATAGGGTCGTTGCATAATGTACTATTTCAGAAAAAAAAAATCTCAAATGTTTAACAGTCTCTTATTCGGTACTGTTGCGAATAGGATCGTGATTTTTGTCCATGTCGGTAGAAAACTAATAAAGAATAATTTATCCCTCTGGCATATTTCAATAGTGTGGACGTTTTTCGTGTAAATTTAATTTTAAAACCCTCTAATTTCAAGCCACTGCACGATACGAATTGGCTGCAACACAGCGCCAGAGAACAGCTCATCTAGTGAGAGACGCTGAGTTCGTTGGCCTCTTACATCTATATCACGACAAGAGTGTGTTAGCGGCGATGTTGCCGGACTGCTAAACTTAAAAACTTAATTTTCTAATTAACCGTGCATTTAATCACAATACGTAATATAGGTTTTCTATTCATTTCAGTGTACCCTATCGTCCCTTTCACTCTGCAAGGTTATTTCACTTACATCCTATATTATGAAATACCGTAACTGAAAATAACGGTAACACTGTTATGAAATGTAGACCTATACAGGTGGTTTCCGAGGTGGTGTTACAAACTTTCAGGGATGATGGCGAAGGGCACATGTACCAATTTGAGATAAGGATCCATAGTCCGGAAATGACTGAGTCGAAAGTCATAAGCAAAAATAGTTGTGTGGAAATAGAATTGTAATTTGGCACCACGTGCCCTCCTTCCCTTAACCTTTGGAACAGTCTTGGAAAGATGTATGGGCTGGATGTCTCCTACGTGGATACTTGCCCCGATACAATCTGTGAGCTTGTCTACTGTTCCCATTGGTTCATTCGTATTCGAAAATCAGATCTGCTTATTCCGCTCTCGTGTACTCCTCCATTTCACTAGGACTGATCGACTGAACACTGCAACTTGTACACATACACTGCTGTCTACAGACATGCATATCAGGACCGACCATGTCCGTTACACATTACGCTATCTGCATTGCTTTAGTGTAGTTTCCTGTCCCCATCCCTGAGACAGCGCACTGAATGGAATACTGTAAGTAGACAACGTAAACAACGTCAGATGAATACAGTATGTGTAAGATGTACAGATAAATACACATAAATAAGGTGTACAGAGGAATAAAATTATTTCATTTCCGCACAACTATTTTTGCTTGTAACTTTCGACTCGGTCATTTCCGGATCAGGGTTCCTTATCTCAAATTAATACATGTGCCCTTCGCCATCATCCCTGAAAGTTTGTAACACCACCTCAGAAACACCTTGTATAATAACCCTCAATCATAGAAGGACGATGAAAGATTTTCCTCACTGCAGAAAAATTAATCATATCTTCCACTATGCTTACTAAATGCGTACTATAACTAGGGAACATAACCTCTTTTCCCCCACTAGCTCTCCTTACAAACGAATGGAAGAGGTCTTTCCGGAAAGTAACCAGCTATTTATTATCTAAAAAAAGAGCGTATACCAAGAGAAATGTTTTGATAGAGGTGAATCGGACATGATGTCAGATTAAATCTTTCACATTCCTTTATGTTCCAAGCAACTGGGGAAAATACAGTTATTACTATGTCACATGACGACGTCCTTTAAAGTACTAATCACAGATCGGGCAGTTTAAAAGTTCCGTAGCATTGCTCGGCCGATCGACGATCCGAATCCCATGCAATCGAGGACATTCCCCTCCATGAAAGCGTGGCGCCCTTCCCGCCTGCAGTCAGTCGTGAGTGAGATTTCGTTAGAAGAGAATACAGTAGTGTTGTGCAATGGTGAGATATTCACTGCGTCCTATATTAATCGTTCTTTATTCTTCTACTCTAGCTTGGCCTCCAAGCTCACCAGATTTAAACCCAGCGCGCTTCTTTCTATGGGGGAACTTAAAGTCGGTGTATTCGACTTCTGTGGACAATGAAGGAACTCTCCATCAGCGGATTCTGCAGGATGTCATACAATAATAATTATGCCAGGAATTTTGGAGCATGTGCGGATCTCGACGAAACGATAAGCTGAGGCCGTATTCAGGCAGGAGGTCGACATCTTGAACAGTTTATCTAGGGAAATGTAAACAGAATATATCATAATAATTCCAGCAAACAAAGGTACTAGAGTGCACTATGAATGTACTTTTTTCGTTTTTTTTTTTTCATTTTATTTATTATATTCTAATAGATATTATATTAGCATTGAAGCTTTGAGATTTAGAAAAAGGCAAGAGTTGCATAATTTCTTGGCGAGATGAGGTGAGGCCGAGGATTCTCCATAGATTACCTAATACTTGCTTTACGATTGGAGAGAACCTAGGTTAACACCCAAGCGGGAATCTAACTCAAGCCAGAGCGCAATTCTGGATCAACAGGCAAGCGAGTCTGCCGACTGAGCTACGCTGATGGTGCTAAAGAGTGTACAGTACATAATAATAAGTAGTTGAACTATACAAAAGAATAAAAGTACACAGCAAGCAGTTGAACTATACCAAAACGATCGTCTAGTTCAAAAGTGCGAAAAAAAAAAAAGTTTTGAGATATCTTCAGTTGAAAGTTTCAAATAAATCACTTAGAAAGGAACAGAGTTCTGGTTCATAAACACGACACTTAGAAATGAGTCAGTATTCAGGGCGAGCTTATCACAATCTTCCAGTTCATTATTAATACATTTCGAAATGTACTAATAATGAATTAGTAAAGTCCATAATTATAATTATTTCTAAAGCAGTTTATTTAGTTTTTTTTTTTCTTTTTGGTTGTAAATATGACTTACCTCACGGAAAGAACTCCGAAAGGGGCTTTCAGTAGTTAAATAACTAAAAAATGGCAATTTTGATTTGCGCACTTTTGAACTGGACGATTGAAAACCACAATAAACACAGACTAATTCAATTTACAAGCCTAAACAATTAATCAGCCGAAACATGCAAAATTATGCAATATACAGGGTGTTTAAAAAATACGGGGCATAATTTCAGGTATTTATTTCCCACATGTAGACAATCAAAATAGTTCATTACAACATGTGTCCGGAAATGCTTCATTTCCGAGTTATGGCCTTCAGAACATTTAAATTCACCGGAACGTTTTTCTTTCCGCAGGTCGTTGTCATTACAGATGATGTTCAAAATGTCCACCTCCTGCTTGAATACAGACCTCACATCGATGTCTCATTGACCTGCGAACACCATCCCAAACTCCAGGAGTATTGCGTATGTCCTCAGAACATGCCACAATTCGATTCCGAAGGGATTCCAAATCAGGCACCGGAGACGAATAAACCAATGATTTTAAATGGCCCCACAAGTAGAAATCGAGAGAGTTCAGATCAGGTGAGCGTGGAGGCCAAGCAATTGAGCTACCTCTACCTATCCATCGATCAGGATCGTGTTCGCAGGTCAATGAGACATCGATGTGAGGTCTGTATTCAAGCAGGAGGTGGACATTTTGAACATCTTCTGTAATGACAACGACCTGCGGAAAGAAAAACGTTCCGGTGAATTTCAATGTTGTGAAGGCTATAACTCGGAAATGAAGCATTTCCGGACACATGTTGTAATGAACTATTTTGATTGTCTACATGTGGGAAATAAATACCTGAAATTATGCCCCGTATTTTTTAAACACCCTGTATAACATGCGGATCTAGGAATTCTCGTCACCGGAGGTGTCGTCATTATACCTTCTTGTCACCGATTGTATTTTTGTTACCGTCGTTCTCGTCACCGATTAGATTTAATAATTTATTAATGTTTTATTGGAAAAATTTAATGAGATTTAAATGTAATTTTAAGGTTGTTTCCGTGGTTACGCATATAAGAATTTTGCAAAAAAATTTTAAGTGTAAGGTGACGTTCTTACTAGTTTTTAGTTATTATCAAATTTATTGTATTGATGGAGCATCACGAAGAGGAATTTCGATTCACTCGAAGTATTAGGGACTTTGTGAAACTAATACATCAAGGGTATATCTATACCAGGCATAAAGTTCGAGTTTCCGGTGTTGTTTGGAGATGCGACCGTGCAGAAGATGCAACACTACAATAACCTTAACTCCAGATAAAATATCTGTAATTGAAGGCCCTTCTGCACATCCAAGTCATAGTCTTAACTGAGGAAGGATTCACACCATTAAGGCAATTAAAGAAACTGCACGAACAGCAGATGCATCACCTGCAGTCATTATTCAGCGTCACGCAAGGAATGTATCGAGTTAAACAAACATGAACCTGCCAAAGGAAGAAACTATGAAGAGAACTGTCCGAAAAGTACGAAGACAAAATTTGTCACCTGAGCCCCGGCATATCGATGAATGGGAAGATATTGATAATTTATGCCCGAATTTCTCAGCCAAATGCATATTCTGCACGTATGGGTGAATCCAGAAATGCATATAGAGTATTAGTTGGGACGCCACCGGAGGGAAAAAGACCTTTGGGAAGGCCGAGACATAAATGAGAGGACAATATTACAATGAATTTGAAGGAGTTGGGACATGATGGTAGGGACTGGATTAATCTTGCTCAGGATATGGACCGATGGTGGGCTTATATGAGTGTGGCAATGAACCTCCGGGTTCTCTAAAAGCCATTTGTAAGTAAGTAAGTATACTGATAAATTAAGATATATAAAAGAAAAGAAGGTGAAAAAATTGCCCTCTAAGCAACATTTTAAATGTATATTTTGTACATCATGTAACTCTTTTTGGTTGAGCTTGTAAAACTGTGTCTGATGCCAGGCCTTCTGGTAGCAAGGCGCGGTCGTATAAAACGTGGTCTGTAATCCAAGACAAAGTTCAATATTATGCGATATTACGGATCATGGTAATTCCCTTGGAGTATGCATATTTCAGAAACGTCTATAAAACATTACGCTGCAATATCTACAGCCAAGTTGAACTTCCAAAATGGGCCGCGCCAATAAAAACGAACCAACTCCCTTCTCTTTCTACTGCAGATTACAGTGGCGGCTATAGTAACCATGGCGATAAGGAATATTAACATTATTGTTAATATTAATGTTATCATTACGAACTATTTACTGTTAGAAGGTGTGATCTCTTCTTTTGAACCATATTATATACATAGTCTTTCTGAATTCAACCAGCAAATTTTGTTGATTATTAGGAGATATCATTTTAAGTATTGAAGTAAGTAGTCTTCAGAGACTAGAGAGAAGACAGTATACTTCACGAAAAGTCTATAAACATTACAGTAGGTTTGTAAGATTACTTTTTTATTCTTAAAAATTACAGTACTGTGATTTGTCGTTCAATAAAATTAGTATTGCTTACAGAACCTCGTTTCATTTCTACGTAAATATATGCAATATATTAAAGCTATTGCACCTCTCAATGTTTATTCATCATTATTAACAGTCTTAACAAAAATTTACATTAAATTTCTTTTACTATTTTCGAAATTTTTTATTTATTTATTTTAAAGACATAGACCCATAATTTCCTAGTTGAAAATAATTTTGTCTCGCTGAATTCGAGAAATATAGATTGTTTTACAGTCGATAGTGTTCAATCACTGTACTATAGATTATATCGATTGCATTGAGTTAAGGAATTACATAAAAACTATGGGTGTTCGACGAAAACGGATTTCATTTTTGCAGAGAGCATGAAAAAAATCATTCAAAATTATCCTTCGTCATGTAAAGCGCCAAAACATGGAAACCGTGTGAAATGATTCTATTATAAGTAAAATTAAAAGTAAGGTGATAAAGCATAGACCTAAACTAGTTTTCAGATAAAAATAATAACACCCCGTATTATATAAGATGATTCACGAGGATTTACCGTCCCTTACGGAACTTATTTCCGAAGACATTCTGAGCAAAAAATGTCATATAAACATTTATTCTAAACTAAATATTTTCAGAATTATACTAATTTGAAGTTGTTTGTAAAATACCATTATTCTTAAGTTTTAAGGGTAAAAGAATATTACAGATAAAGAATGAACTATTCAGGAGTATCATTTCTTTAATTAGCTAGTATTCTGAAGCTAAAAATATTTTTGAATTCCATAGTTGCTTCGTACAGAATTTTTTTTTCGATTTTTAACTACAAAATTACATTTTCTTACGAAATTATTACAACAATTGTTACAAATCACGCCACTCTTGTAAATTCTTTAAGATTTACATTAGAATGCATAATTAAACTGTAAATCAAATAATCAAATTCCTAAAGTCGTATGATTTGTAACAATTTTTTTATAAGTGCGTAAGAATGATGTCATTTTTAATTGAAAATTGAAAAATAAAATCTGTGCAAAATAATTAACAACAGAATTGTAGCTTCAGAACACTAGCCAATTAAAAGCAATGACACTCCTGAATAGTTCATTCTCTATTTGTAATATTTTTTATCCTTAAAACTAAAGAAAAAGGTATTTTACAAATAACTTCAAATTAATGTAACTCTGAAAATATTGAGAATAGGACTAAAGTTTATATGACATTTTTTTTCTCAGAATGTCTTCGGAAATAATCTCTGTAAGGGACGGTAAATCCTCGTGAATCACCCTGTATAAAAACTCTCGTGCTATTTCTGCAGATGAAGCGTCTTGAGATATAACGACCTTTACTTTAAGTGTCCCACTGATGACTTATGCTGACATCTAGCGTTAAAAGGGCCAATCTTGTAAAATTGCGATACATGCTGTAGTACAAAGATAATGACCTGACTGATTTAAACACTAAATACCACACTGTCCCCATATAATTCTATTAGACTCGTGTCTCTTATATTTTCTCTTTACGTGAGGTATGGGAAAAGTATTTTGTGCGAGATCGTGCGTATTTGCTTGTTTTCCGCATAGGACCAATACGCGGTAAGTGTGAAATACCACATTCAGTATTCCCAACGTAACACACATAACAATTTCCCTCTTCTTACCGCTTAAGCGCGACATTCATTTTACTGCTTTAGGCTTTTAACATATTATTTTTTAGAGACGTTTAACATAGTGATAATTATAAATTGGAAACTTACCACTGCAATTTCACCTAAATTGCAATGTTAATTATTGTTTTTAAATATTTGCAAAAATTAAGTAAAGTCTACTGCTCCACGAAATTTATTGCATTCCTGATACAAGTAACATTAAGGAAGCCGTGAAAAAATCAACAAGATTCCAGATGCCGATGTTATTACTGCAATATGTTATATAAATAATATTGTTAAAATATTAAAATGAAAAATAAATCATTACATAACCTTACCGTTTGTTTTAAGTTCGCATTTATAGACTAGAGGAAAAAAAAGACAGACGTAGGGGAGAGTCGGGTAGTATCGGACATCGGACAGTGCGTTTCTTTCATCTATCACCATATGGTAGTACCTGAATGACATGGTTACATTTCTCTATGCGACATCACAGAAATGTAACCATGTCAATCAGGTACTATCATCGTGTGGTAGATGGAAGAAACTCACTGTCCGATATTACCCTATGTCCGATATATCCGACTCTCCCCTATATCACGGCCTGCTGGAGTATAGTAAACACAGAAAACATTTTATAGCAACAATGTTGAAGAAAGATATTTTGGCTTTCCGAAGTTGCCGTCATTAAATAGAAACCAAGATGGAGATTTCATTGCAACTAATTAGAAATTCGTCTTTCAACTACGTTTCGCTTTTTCAATCTTTTCCTCGAACATGAAAACGTCAACATACCGCTCTTGTAACATATATTACTATTTTATATCTTGATCTACACGCTGTTGTGAGTTGTGTATTTTTCAAACTCTGATATAAAAGTACTTTTCGCTTTATTTCTGTCTTTTTAAACCGCCTGTCTGTCTGTTCATCCCTTTATTCGTCTACCTGACTACCACTAAATAAAACTAGCTAGGAGAACGCAAGTATTAGATATCTAGCTCTATTTATTTCTATGTTGTGCATTACAAAATATGTCATAGATAGGAACTGCTAGGACTCGTGCACAAGTCTTTATGGCCTCTACGTCCCAGTTATTTTAATAGTTGCTGAGAATGCATTTTGTCGCTTACTGGACACCTTTTATTTTTGAAAGCCGTCCTTATTGACCTATCAACCTGTCACACAATTTCTCCGCAAGTTTGTAAGTGTGCGGACGGAGCTATAACCCTCCTCGACATTTTCCAACACAGCGAATAAAAATTTTAGTCACATATTTCTTGAGACAAAAGCGACTTGCGTCAGCTTTCTAAAATGTTTCTGCGAGTTCTCAGTGGACATTTTCTTCCTCTTCGGTTATTGGACATCTGCTGACAACTTGTTCCGAAACTTATTACACTCGCTCAAATTCATAGATTTGTAGTGACGTAAGTATGAAAGCAGATTATGTATATTTGTTGTCTGGTGTAAAGTGGATGTAAAAAGCTATAAATCTATGTATTGAATCAGAGGCGATAAAATCTGAAATATTTTTATTATCATTATTTTCATGTCATCATAATTTTTATTTTTTTACCTTTCTTCGTATGTTGTCATCGTTACTGTTCTCATGTTGTCATCTTTGTTTTCATGTCATCTTTATTCTCTTATCGTCATTATTGTTTCCATGTCGTCGCTATTGTTTTCATTTAGGCATTGTTTTCATGCTATCAGTATTGTTCTAAAGTTGTCATCTTAGTTTTTACGTCACCAACTTTGTTATCATATCATTCTTGTTTTCATTTATTCTCTCATGTAATCATCATATTCATTTTGTCGCTATTGTTCTAATTTCTTTTATCTGTATTCTCATGTTGTCATCATTGCTCTTGTGTTGTTATTCCTTTCATGTCTTCGTCTTTGTTCTCATTTCTATCTCCACTTCTGTTATTCTAATGTCGTCATTTTTGTTCTCATTACTGCCCTCTTTTATTCTCATATTATCATAATTGTTCTCATGTCGTCATTTTTGTTCTCATTACTGCCCTCTTTTATTCTCATATTATCATCATTGTTCTCATGTCGCCATTTTTGTTCTCATTACTGCCCTCTTTTATTCTCATATTATCATCATTGTTCTCATGTCGTCATTTTTGTTCTCATACTGCCCTCTTTTATTCTCATGTTATCATCATTATTCTCATGTCGTCATTTTTGTTCTCATTACTGCCCTCTTTTATTCTCATATTATCATCATTGTTCTCATGTCGTCATTTTTGTTCTCATTACTACCCTCTTTTATTCTCATGTTATCATCATTGTTCTCATGTCGTCATTTTTGTTCTCATTACTGCCCTCTTTTATTCTCATGCTATCATCATTGTTCTCATGTCGTCATTTTTGTTCTCATTACTGCCCTCTTTTATTCTCATATTATCATCATTGTTCTCATGTCGTCATTTTTGTTCTCATTACTGCCCTCTTTTATTCTCATATTATCATCATTGTTCTCATGTCGTCATTTTTGTTCTCATTACTGCCCTCTTTTATTCTCATGTTATCATCATTGTTCTCATGTCGTCATTTTTGTTCTCATTACTGCCCTCTTTTATTCTCATATTATCATCATTGTTCTCATGTCGTCATTTTTGTTCTCATTACTGCCCTCTTTTATTCTCATATTATCATCATTGATCTCATGTCGTCGTTTTTGTTCTCGACGTCACCGTCTTTGTTCTAATGTTGTCAAAATTTTCATTTTTTCGTCGTATTGTTCTCATGTCGTCATTTTTGTTTTTATATCATCATTTTTCTATGTCATAGTTTTTGTTATTATACCGTCATCATTGTTTTATTTAGTCTTTATTATCGTTATGTCGTCGTCATTTTTCTTATGTCGTCACTGCCATCATGCAGTCCTCATGGTTGTCAAGTCGTTATTTTCCTCTTGTCATTATTATCACGTAGTCCTCATTGTTGTCATGTTCTTATGTCTTCACTGTTCCTACGTAGTCATTATTCTTATGTTGTCATTCTTATTGTCTCGTCATTGTTATGTTTAGTTCTCATTGTTATCATGTTGTTTTTCTCACATCATCATTGCTATGATGTAGTCCTCATTGTTGTTATGTAGTTATTGTTATGTAGTCCTCATTGCTGTTATGTCATAATTTCTATTTCATCATTGTTATGATGTAGTTTTCATTGTTGTCATGTCATTGTTATCACGTAGTCCATATTGTTACCATGTCGTTTTTCTCACGTCGTCATTGTTATCACGTAGTCCTCATTGCTGTTAATCGTTATTTTTCTCGTGTTGTCATTGTTGTGATGTAGTTTTCATTTTTGTTGTGTAGTCTTTGTTATCATGTAGTACTCATTGTTGTCATATTGTTTTTCTCACGTCGTCTTTGTTATGATGTAGTCTTCATTGTTATAATTTCGTCATTATTATCATTTTTTTAAATTAGGTTATTTTACGACGCTTTATCAACATCTTAGTTTATTTAGCGTCTGAATGAGATGAAGGTGATAATGCCGGTGAAATGAGTCCGGGATCCAGCTCCGAAAGTTACCCAGCATTTGCTCATATTGGGTTGATGTAGTTTTCATTGTTGTCATGTCGTAATTGTTATCATGTAGTCGTCATTGTTAATATGTCGTTTTTCTCATGTCGTCATTGCTATTATGTAGTCCTCATTGTTGTCATGTTATTTTTCTCACGTCGACATTGTTATGATGTAGTCTTCATTGTTGTCATTCGTCATTGTTATCATGTAATCCTCATTGTTATGATTTTTCGTGTCATTGTTACGATGTAGTTTTCATTGTTGTCATGTCGTCATTGTTATCATGTAGTCCTCATTGTTATCATGTTTTTCTCACGTCATTGTTATTATGTAGTCCTCATTGTTATGTTGTCTTTCTCAGGTCATTGTTACGATATAGTCTTCATTGTTGTCATTCGTCATTGTTATCATGTATTCCTCATTGTTGTCGTGTCGTTTTTTCACGTCATTGTTATGATGTGTTCACTGTTGTCATGTAGTCATTGTCCCATGTCATCTTTCTTCACATTTCTGTCGTCGTCATTGTTTTCATGTCGTTTGGAAATAATTTTCTTGATTCCACTGTCTCTTAGCCCATTAGAGTAGTGCTGACCCAACATGTATGGAGTCCTACGGTGTATGCGTGTAGTAAAAGTTAAAAGAAGCTTTTGGCAAACAGCATCATATCTTCAGAACTCTCGAAGAATAAAACTGAATCCGCAGACTGTACACAACAACTTCCTGCATTCTCCTCCAAATGATTGTAAAACCCCAACTTGGAACGTCCATCCTTGACTAAGCAGGTTACCATAGCAACGCAGCTTCGGTCACAGCAAGAAATTCTCTATCCAATCGAAAAGTTTTGCTTTGTATTTTGACGGCATCGTTTTTTGTTCGCTCTTATAGATGACATCATGTCAGAAAAGTTATTTCTCCACTTATTCCTTTGTTCCGCAAAATAAAAGCAATATCTGATGACATGATATTGAATGCAATAATGAACTAAAGTAGATGCAATAATAATAATAATAATAATAATAATAATAATAATAATAATAATAATAATATGATTCAATAGTAATATAATCTTTACTGACAATTTCATTATCACCATCGTAATCATTATAATTATCACTGTCATTATTGTCATTGTTATCATCCCTACTATCATCATTGTTATTGCTAACATCACGATCACCAGCATCCTCATTATCATCTGATATAACCATCTTATATTTAAGGAGGTCATATACTGTTCTCCAACCAGGAGATAAACCGTGAAAGGAATGTGCTTACTATTGCGTCATCTATTGGAGCGAAGTAGATAGATAATATTAGAATTATTAACGTCAGTTTAAAAATCATGCCCTCTCCTGCATATGTTATTTCCTGTATGGAGGGATTAAAAGACCAGGAGATTAACAGTAATCTAATTTTGTAACTAGGGTAATATAAAAATGTGTATATCAGTGTTATGGTTTGTGCTTTGAGAGATAGCCAATAGAGATACGAGTACCCACGTGTGTGACCTTATGACATCAACATTCATTCACAGCATCACCCCGCTTCGTTTCATTCCCTGGAGACTTTCTCGTGGTTGGAGTACAGTAACTACTTTGTTAAGAATGATTTGTATTTGTTAAGACTTAATCCGCACGAGGAATAAAAATGAATGTATGGAATGTTCTAAGATTATACATATAAATTATGAACATATTTCATGTGTTATCTACAGGGTGTAACAGAATAACTGTTACTAATTTTCTGATGTGATAGAGGGCATGAAATTAAACATTAAAATTTTTAAATTAAACATTAAACATAACAGTTTCATTGCTTCACAACGGCTATTTCGACTTCACTACAATGTCCATCGCAGTGATCCGATACCATCAGGCCATACAATAAAAATCTGGATTCATAACTTTGAACTAGCTGGTTCTCCGTTAAAGAAAAAAGTCTCCATGTAAGCAAATATCTGTACGTATCCCGGAAAACATCAACGCCGTAAGAGTTGTTATGATCCGTAGTCCTAAACGTTCTGCCTGTGGTCATGGAGTTTCACTTGACTTGTCAAACACGACTATACGAAGGATTCTTCAATAAGGACTTACACATGCATCCATACAAAATTCAAATAGTCCAGACATTAAAAGATGCTGATGAAATAAACCGCATGACTTTTTGCCAACAATTATTTGATCTAAATGTTAACGAAGACATTGTCCACAATATGCTGATGAAGCTCATTTTCATCTCTCTGGATACGTCACCAATTAACCTTTATGAAATGCATGAGAAACCATTACACAGTGTCAAAGTTACAGTTTGGTGTGCAATAGCGTCATTTGGAATCATCGGTCCTTATTTCTTTGAGGACGATAATGGGACATCTGTTACTGTAACATCACAGCGATATGTCCGACTGATTCAAGAATTTTTGTCTCCACAAATTGTCAATAAACCTCTCACCAATAAAGACACGTGGTTTCAATAAGATGGTGCGACCAGTCAAATGGCTGGACTTACACTTGAAGAATGTGTGCAACGAAATGGGTCCAACCTGTGGGATGTAGTGTTCAGAAAATTAGAATTTCATGAGGTACAGGTAAATGATATTGTGTAAACTTTAAATGTAAAGTGAAAGTTTCGTTTCAAAGTACAAGGGAGAGTCAAAAAGTAACCTTAATACTTGTTTTATTAATTGAATATGTACAATAAGACTGCAAACACTTCATCACTTTTAACATCTATAACAGGAACACTTGTATTGAACGTAGTGGGGACTAAGTTGAAAAGTATGAAGTATTTGTAGTCTGTATGACTTGAGGCTTTCCCGGCGTTTGATGTAAAATAACTCTTCTCGAGTTCTCAGCCAGGTGAGTTGGAGATTAGCTTCCAAGCTTTCGACGGCTAGCTCTGCCATCTTCTTCAGGGAATGAAGTGATGTGGGACCATGTCTAGCGGCCGCTTCCACCAACCAGAATGCGCCTGACGGTCGGGACTAGGAACTAGCTCCTGATTGGCCCGCAGCGGGAAGCCCTACTTTTGCATATATACCGGCTAGACATGGTCCCACATCACTTCATTCCCTGAAGAAGATGGCAGAGCTAGCCGTCGAAAGCTTCTAATCTCCAACTCACCTGGCTGAGAACCCGAGAAGAGTTATTCTGTTTGTAGTCTTATTGTACATATTCAATTAATAAAACAAGTATTAAGGTTACTTTTTTACTTTTCCTCGTAATTGGTGCAATAATTATTGAAGTTTTAAAATCGCCCGTTCCATTGGCTCACCTTGTATAATAAGCAATACAACTTTTGTATTGCTTATTAAATTTTATTGTATTTTATATAATAGTATATAGGATAATTTGTATAATGTTCACGAACAAGCTATTTTCAAGAATGTTAATACGAAACCAAGAAAAGTTTCACCGTGTCTGATTACAATGAATTTCCATTGTAGTAATTTGATGCGACGTCGCAGAAAAAATTACGGTTTGAATTAATATGTTCTGCTTAAATTTTTGTTGGATATTATATATATTTTACAATTAACCGCAATCTCAAGTTCAGGCACTAGAGACATGTATAATCCCAGTTTTGCTATACGGCTGCCAAACTTGGACATTGTCCGAGAGACAACGCTCAAGTATACAAACATGCCAGAGGAAGATGCAAAGAAAAACACTGGGCACCACGCTACGAGACAGAATGACAAACGAAACACTACAAAGACTGATGAACACTACTGACGCAGCAGAACGAGCAACGGCAGCGAAGTGGACCCCCCCCCAGGTCATGTGGCGAGACTACACCAGGCAAGATGGACCCATGCAGTCATGATGTGGGACCCACACGTCGGAAAGAGAGGACAGGGAAGACCACGGCTCAGATGGTCTGACATGTTTACCAGAGAGGCGGGGAAACAGTGGTCGAGGACAGCAAAGAACAGAGTTTTGTGGAAAGAACTAGGGAAGGTCATTGTAAATAGATAACGTAATCATTGTTAAGATATTGTAAATAGTAAAGTTAGTATTAGTGAAAGTGTAAGATAAGTTTTGTAAATAGTAAAGTCACTGTTGAGAAAGTGTCAGTTAAATAGTGTAAATAGCAGTCAGTGTTTGTCAAAGTGCCAGTGTCAGTATAATGTGTGTAGTGCAATAAAAAAAATGAACAAAGAACAGTGCGGAGACTAGTTAAAGTTGAACAGGATTATTAACCATGTCACAAAAGTAGTATACACGACAAGCTCGCCTGGATTGACTCACCAAGCGAATACACTTGAGCCATCCCTGTCGAGGGGGTTCTAACCCCATCACAGGAGGCCTGTGCCCAACATGGGACATCATGGCTAACATTCATTCATTCAGTCAGGACAGGCAAAAGAACATTAAATTTTCGAAGATCTAATATATATTCTACATTAAGAATACCCACTTTTGACAACATATAAAGTCTGTTTACGTTTCTCAAGTTCAAACATAATGGGTAATAGAAGCTATGTTACAGTATTTCATGTGGCCTAATATATCTTATTAAGAATGAAGAAGAAAACGACGATCTCTCTTACCAGAATATTCTTATTTGTGCTGAAAAGCGAAATGTCAATAGAATGTGTAAACCTCGCGAAATTATTAATTGATTCGTCTGCCTTCAAAAACCAACCTGAAGGAAAAATCGTAAAGATGTCTGTAAATACAAGTTCTCGTACAGAAAGAAGTTGTGTGCCTTTCTCTTTGAGATCACTAATTAAAAGTTGTACATACTTTGATTAAAAAGTTTTTATGGTAGTTTACATTTAGAACTAAGAGGAGAGAAAACTAATTTAACTGAAACCAAACGTTGGAACTATTAGCATGTTTGGGTTTCTTTGTAACACACAACTTCAAGTTTCAGTAAGTTATTTTCGCAGAATTTACGAGGAAAAAAAATATGCACAAATCTAAACAAAACTTCATGGTTTCCTATAAAGACTACTGGGAGCACAAAAGTTGTTTTTCGGAACTTACACTTATGAAATGAGTCTCTTTTATTGATTTATTCATTAATTTTTATCTATTATTTTTAATATTATCATTATTATTATTATTATTATTATTATTATTATTATTATTATTATTATTACTACTTACTGGCTTTTAAGGAACCCGGAGTTTCATTGCCGCCATCACATAAGCCCGCTATTGGTCCCTATCCTGAGCAAGATCAGTCCATTCTCTATCATCATATCCCACCTCCCTGAAATCCATTTTAATATTATCTTCCCATCTACGTCTCGGCCTCCCTAAAGGTCTTTTTCCCTCCGGCCTCCCAACTAACACTCTATATGCATTTCTGTGTTCGCCCATGCGTGCTACATGCCCTGCCCATCTCAAACGTCTAGATTTAATGTTCCTAATTATGTCAGGTGAAGAATACAATGCGTGCAGTTCTGTGTTGTGTAACTTTCTCCATTCTTCTGTAACTTCATCCCTCTTAGCTCCAAATATTTTCCTAAGAACCTTATTTTCAAACACCCTTAACCTATGTTCCTCTCTCAAAGTGAGAGTCCTAGTTTCACAACCATAAAGAACAACCGGTAATATAACTGTTTTATAATTCTAACTTTCAGATTTTTTGACAACAGACTGGATGACAAAACCTTCTCAACCGAATAATAATAGCCATTTCCCATATTTATTCTGCGTTTAATTTCCTCCTGAGTGTCATTTATATTTGTTACTGTTGCTCCAAAATATTTGAATTTTTCGACCTCTTCGAAAGATAAATCTCCAATTTTTATATTTCCATTTTGTACAATATTCTGGTCACGAGACATAATCATATACTTTGTGTTTTCGGGATTTACTTCCAAACCGATCGCTTTACTTGCTTCAAGTAAAATTTCCTCGTTTTCCCTAATCGTTTGTGGATTTTCTCCTAACATATTCACGTCATCCGCATAGACAAGAAGCTGATGTAACCCGTTCAATTCCAAACCCTGTTATCCTGAACTTTCCTAATGGCATATTCTAGAGCGAAGTTAAAAAGTAAAGGTGATCATTTTTATTACTACTACTGCTACTACTACTACTATTATTATTATTATTATTATTATTATTATTATTATTATTATTATTAGCAGTAGCAATGACAGTGGTAGTAGCAGTAAAAGTAGCAGAAATAGTAGCAGTAATAGTAGCTGCAGAAGTAGTAGTAGTGGTAGTGGTAGTAGTAACTGGATATTCAGGTGTACATTCATTTAACTAAATAATAATCTTATACACGTGTTATATATGATTTACAGAAAACACCTGTTCTCAAATGGAGTTAATCAAAGCGATTCATAAGTTAGAACAAAATGTTTTAAATGCAGAGGTACATAAGGAGAAAATGCAAACAACTACAAATAACAAGGAAACGAAATATAATCAATAACGAAACGAAACATTTAAAAGAAACGTGAAATTAATTGCAATATGTTGCCTCTGATTGAGGTTCTGGCTAATATATACATCTATTATCAGCAGACATCGGATTCTAGGGCAAATGCCTATTTTGTTTCTTTAGGAGAAAAGTAAAAATAATTATTAATATTTGTTGTTCATGGAAATTGAAAGGTATTCAAAGAGTTTTATAGTGTCCTAAAATGCCCTAAAACGGTTATTAGAGCCTAATTTGTTAATATTCGCCTAAAAATGCCTAACTCACTGTAAAGTTTCGCATTTTACTCTTACTTTTTATAATTTATACATGTATTCACTGCGAAATTTAAGGCATTTAAAAGTGGAAAGTTTGCTTCACACCGGCCATGAAACCATTGATAAAGGAAACAAAATGTTTTGAATCTCACGACACTCGCAATAGATTTCACCGAATTTAACATGTTTGGAGGCATAAATGCCGACAAAGAACCAACCTTAGTTTTGAAGCAGGCAACAATCACAACATGTGCTGCTACCGATTCAGAGATATACTATACTATAAAATGACTGTTTTCGGTCTGAAACCGATTAGCTGTACTGCCCTTCAGAGTGTCATAAAATCACAATTTTTGGAGAAAGAGTGTTTTTGAAATATTTATGAAAAGTCGTAAAACTGCGAATTAGTAGGGTAAACCGTTACAAAATATTTAAAAGAATGGCCCTCCTAGTGTTAACACTACCAGGAAATGGAACAATAAGTGGAACTTTGTATTTTTGTCCAATTGAATCTCAATAACAACGGTTCATTTGAATGCTCGTTAACAGTTGCTCTTTCCCTCACCTTATTTGTGTTGAGAAGTTTTGAGCGGTAGGACGTTTTCCTGTGAAGTTTAACGCGATAATGCTGAAAAATATAAGTGCAAAATCTACATTGATCCGGCAATGGCTAACAGAATATTCAGAATTCACTTATGATGGAAAAATAATATTCTGCAAGATTTGTAGCAAACAGGTATGTAACAATAGTTGAAATATATAAATTCTATTAATTTTAATGAGTAGGCCTATAATATTTATACATTGACTGAGCTATCTGGGAGGTATAATTCTTTTTAAGACCACTACACTTTAACCTTTTAAATTCCGATAGTTAAAGTATTTGCAGGTCATTAAAATTTTGATTGTTCGAACACACTAACTTTGTGATAGAAATACGGAAATACAACAATTAGGATTTTATTTTAATTCAGTTTACTTTACATTTTTAGATTTCGCAAGAAAAGAAGTGCCACCTAAAGCAGCATGTGCAAGGAGCGGCTCATAAGGCTAAAGCTCAGCAGAAAAATCAACTGCAACAAACTTTACTAACACAGCCTACTTCACCCAATCTCAGCAGCAATTTCTATGCTGATTTAACCAGAGCGTTTGTTGCTGCTAACATTCCCTGGAATGCAATTGAAAATCCGGTTTTAAGACAGTTTTTACAAAAATACTGCAAACAAAATATCCCATCTGAGTCGACCCTAAGAAAAAATTACTTAGACAGAATATACAATGAAACTTTAGCTTCCATTCGGGAGGATATAGGTGATTCTTATATATGGGTCTCTGTGGATGAAACCTCAGATCCTATGAATAGGTATATAGCAAATATGGTAGTAGGAAAACTTAGTCCTGATGGACCTTCGATTCCACACCTCGTATGTGTTAAGGAACTTTCGAAAGTGAATAGCAAGCCATTGCTTATTTTGTAAATAAAGGCCTACAGTCTTTATATTCAGGTAATATAGACTATTCTAAAGTTCTGTTGTTTTGTACTGATGCTGCCTCATACATGGTTGCTGCAGCTCCACTTCTTAAAACATTTTATCCTAACCTCAATCATGTAACCTGTCTAGCACATGGCCTGCACAGGGTTTCTGAAACAATCCGGAATGAATTTCCTCTTGTCAATTCGTTTATTTCTAACACAAAAAAAAAATGTTTTTGTAAAGCCCCATCCAGGATTTCAATATTCAGAGAGAACTTTCCAGATATCCCACTCCCACCTCAGCCGGTTGTTACACGATGGGGAACCTGGATTCAGTCAGTGGTGTATTATTCTAAGTATTTTAAAGAAGTGGTCACAGTTATTGATAAATTACCTGAAACTGATAGTGCAGCATGTGTGAAAGCAGTGAAAGATTGTCTGAATGACTCACGAGTGAAAAACGATATTGCCTACATAACATCAAACTTTTCTTTCATACCTGCAAGCATTGAACAATTAGGACGTGAAAAACAATCTCTTTATAGCCAAATAGCAATAGTAAAGGAAGCTCAAGTGAACATACATTCTGCTTTGGGCGAAACTGGGAAAAAAGTTAAAAATAAGTGGGACAACGTATTAAATAAGAATGTAGGATTTTCATTGTCGGAAAAAGTATCAAGAGTGATATCGGGGGAAAGTGTAAATGTTCCAGTAAGTATTGATGTTTCTATTGTACCTCATTTAAAATTTGCGCCTCTCACATCAGTTTCGGTTGAAAGAAGTTTTTCTGCTTTCAAAATGATTCTCAGTGACAAAAGGCAAAGGTTAACTTTGGAGAATTTAGAAAAAATTCTGGTGGTGTACTGTGCAGATAATTATAATAAAGTCTGAGCATGGAACTGAATTTCAATAACTTAAAATGAGTTATCTTGATATCAATATAATCATTATTTCATTAGTTTCAATATATTAAATTTGTGCAGCTCTGTTTATAAATATAATATAGTATTCTTTTTTAATGTTTAAACATACTTTTTTGTGCGTATTTTAGTGTATAACTAAAAATTTCAGTGAAAGAAATAAGTATGATACCTTGATGTGCCTAAAATGCCTATTTTCATTCAAATAGAGCCTAATTTTACAAATTTTGAGCTTATTTTAGGCGCCTAAAACTGCAATTTTAGTGCCTAAAAATCCGATGTCTAATTATCAGACAGTACATCTCACTTGATGATATGTGCCAGAGGAAGAACAATTTTTTGTACGCATCTGAAGTCTGATTAGTGAAATTTCGTCTCTTGGGCATGTCCATGTATATCTTCTGCGTTTACGTTGTTGGAATAATGTATTTCCAACGATCATTGAATTTCTCTTACAGAAATTCACCAAACATCCTCCTCTGTCATTTCTTCTTCCCAATCCATATTTTCCAACTGTTTTTGCCTCTTGGCTTTCCCTACAATTGCGTTCCAATCGCTCATTAGGATTACGCATGCTCCCTTCTTCTTCTCCTCAACTATCTCTTCTATCTTGTCATAGCTTTCTTCCACTTCCTCGTCTGCTAATCCACTATGTGGCATATAAACTCGCACTAGCACTAAGTCCATTTTCTTCCCTTGTAGTCTCACCATTATCACCTGGTCATCTACATAACGCACTGATATCACTTTATCTTTCACACGTGGTCCCAGTAATAGGCCTACACCAACACCATGACTTGCTTTGCACTCACCATTTGAATAAAACAACCTAAATTCATCACTCACCAACTCACCATTATTTCCCACCTCATTTCCGATATTTCCATCACACCCACTGTGTCTCTTCTCATTTCTTCCTTCAAGTTTTCGAACATACCTGCTTGCAGAAGAGTCCTTACATTCAATGTTCCAATTCTCAAACTTCTTTTCTTCTCTCTGTTGGGTTATACTTCATAATGTGTCCTTCTCGAGCATCCCCCTCCCGGACTCCGAATTGGGGGGGGGGGGATAGTATACGTTCGGAATCTTTTACCTGCTAATATTATATTGCGTCAATTTCTCTTCTTTTTTTTTCTTTCTTACGCTACGCCCTACATGCAGTCTTGAATTCAAGAACATGTACATCTATCATGAATTAACTTAATGCGAGATTAACCTTAATACTAATTTCATCCTAGCAATATAGACTATTGCTGCTGACATAACTGTATTGCCTCTATTTCTGATGGCACAAGATTTTAGGGTTTTTGAATCGTTTCGTTAATCTAGGAACACCTTATGTTTCGGAGATTCATATTGACTCATTCATTAGATCAGTGGTTCCCAACCTTTTTTGACTGACGACACACTTTGTTGAACGCCCAAGATAACGTGACACGCTTATTTGATTTTATTAATAATAATAATAATAATAATAATAATAATAATAATAATAATAATAATAATAATAATAATACAATAACCAGTACTTTTCTTCTGGAGAAAAAGGCGGTAGAACTCTGTGTAGAGTATTTTGTAGCGAACGGGGAGATGATTACTGTTCACTGCACGGGTATTTTGTCGTTTTTAATCTCCTTTTCGTCCAACTAAGACTTTCAAGGTCTAAGCGGAATTCAAAGAAACATTATATTGACAACATAGTTATTCACATATATTTCGATTCCATGATGAAAAATGCAAAGGAAAATTCCCGGAACGCCGTTTCAGCGTGTTTCGCCAGAAAAACAACGTAGTGTCGGACATCCAGTGTTGTAGATAGGTTTATTTTAACATGCAATCGAAAATTCTAAAAGAACAAGCAGCAACTTGAGTGACATTAGAAAAAAATAAAGATATGTGTCAAAAACTCCAACTATCTATGCTGGATGTCCGATGAAATATTTTTAATATGATTTTGAAAACTCGCGTATTTAAGGGGACACTCAACTTAAAAATTGGAGAAAAATTGTCATAGAAATGAAAAATTAAATTTCTACATTAATTTACATGACAGAACTTCAATACGCAGAATTCTTCCCCTATTCATTGAGAAGTCACAGTCAAATGCACAAAGCCAAAAAATAAAAAATGATAATTAAAAGTGATATTTCAATTAATGATTGATTAAAAATTGAAATATTTTTTATTTTCAAAAGTATTGGATCTAATGAGCTGAGATTTTGCATGTTACTTTCCATGTGTGTATTAAACTTTTTCTCCAAATTTGAAAAAGATTGTTCAAATAGGAAAAAAGTTCCAAAATATAGTTGAGTGTCCCCCTTAAATTAATGTGAAGTCTGCGCTTGGCGGGTTGCACAGAGTTTCTCTGTGCGTGGCCTTATGGCTGAAAGAATGAAAAACTGAACTGAGTATTGTTGCAGGTGTTCACGTTTAATTGGTGAAGTCTATCTCAAAATAAAGTGTACCATATCAAAGACTTCGTTGCAAATAAAAAGTGAGCTGTAAAGAGACTTTCTGGATGACATAAAATAAAATCTGGATGACCGCGACACACCGGTTGGAAACCCCTGCATTAGAGAAGTTACAATTATGACTAAAGAGCAGCTCTTGGTAACGAATCTGTAACAGACGAGCTTCCCTTCCACTGTATTTCTTCGTAATGGACTCGATCAGTACTTCCGCTGCATTAGATGTCTTGTATGTAAGGCCTATGCTTAAATAAAAAATATCTTGCTTCATGTTGAACATTGTGAAATTCTTCAATTAAATTATCTAATTTCGTATATTTTCTTTTGGTGCGCCCTGTATGCAGTATTCGACTGAAGAATTTGTTTACTCAGACACAACCTCACGTGAGTGAACGTACACAACAGAGAAGGGAATTGGCAGATGTACCTTAAGTCGCTCATGCTGCAAATTTTTTGACAGTTGAACATCTTGTTTGTGTGACGCATGCAGCATGAATAATAAAAAAAAAGAAAGAGGACGCTATGTATCTCGAGAAAAGTGAAGCCCATCTAAACGCACCCCAAGAGGTGAGCTCTCCGCCACTCCCTGCAGAATACCTCGCACACTTGAGTTTATTTACAGTTCACTGCAAGAACTCTAGCAAATTGTCTTTCAATATAGAAAAAGACGGGATTAGATTCCCGAAATCGCTATAAAGATAACAATGAAAAATACGCAGTTATCCCGCACAGAGCGTAGAACTAGAGACTCAGAAGTAAGAAACTGATCCTCCACCGCTGTGGAGTAACGGTTAACATATCTGAACTTGAAATGAATGGACCCGGGTTGAAATATTGATTGGGATAAGTTACCTCGTTGAAGTTTTTCCGAGATTTACCTCTCAGACAGTTCAATCACAATTTCTGGGTAACTTTCTCTTTCATTAATTCAAATTCATCTGTTAATGAAGGATGGGTGGAGCGAAGAAAAATTCTCTCCGGTACCGGTACTCGAACCTGGGTTTTCAGCTCTACGTGCTGACGCTTTATCCACTAAGCCACACCGGATTTCAGTTCCGATGCCGGATTGAATCCTCTTAGTTTAATAATATAATAAGTATATATAAATTTCAATCATAAGACACATCTGTTTTGCAAATGCTTATTTGCTATATGAATATGGAATATATTAACGTTTTCGCCTTATTGGGAATAATCAGATATAATAAAATATGTAATCTGAACCTTGATCAAATTGAGCAAATAACAAATGAGCAATGTATTATACATGGTGTTGGATCTTCATGAGCTTTATGTATAAAAGTATAAATAAAGGATAATTAATTTCAATGTGATGCAAACTTTTGAAATTGAAATTGATTGTGTATACATATAACTCATGTTACAATATGACTACAAATTAATCAATTGGAATTATACGATTGAAATTCTGCATGTATAATTACAATCAATCGACAACATAAGATCCATCAGTCACAACACAACATCAATATTGTATATAGTACCTTAAGACATTCTTCGAACAATGTGAATTTTAATTAATTTTTAAGCTAATATATTCATTTTATTCATAATATTTTAACATAATTGGTAAATCGTATAATTCCAATTGATTAATTTGTAGTTATATTGTAACATGAGTTATATGTATACACAATCAATTTCAATTTCAAAAGTTTGCATCACATTGAAATTAATTATCCTTTATTTATACTTTTATACATAAAGCTCATGAAGATCCAACACATGTATAATACATTGCTCATTTGTTATTTGCTCAATTTGATCAAGGTTCAGATTACATATTTTATTATATCTGATGATGCCCAATAAGGCGAAAACGTTAATATATTCCATATTCATATAGCAAATAAACATTTGCAAAACAGATGTGTCTTATGATTGAAATTTATATATACTTATTTTATTATTTTACTAGGCATATCTGAAAATATAAAAATGAATTGTAAATTACTCTTAGTTTAAGTTCCACCTCTTAGTTTCCCTTTAGTGGCCAACCCTCATGCACTGTGTCACAGATGTGTGACAGTGGCACAATGTCCAACACACTATGTGCAGAGGTGCACTCATTACGAGTGACTAAGTGGCCGGGATCCGACGGAATAAGCGCCGTCTTAAAACATTAAGTGATTATTTCATCCTTCATCATATGGTAATGCAGAATTCCTGCACGGAAATATAATACGTACTTCGGTACATCACAATAATTTATCTGTTAACTTTCAATAGTTTCAGATTTACCGAGAAAGCAGCAGATGTAGGCTATAATGTAGAGGATTCCACGTTAATAAAATAGCATTAAACATATGGGGGTGTTCCATCAACTATTTATAAGCATTTTTCTCGAGAACTGGGAATTAATTAATTTCATTTAATTCATATAACATAATTTCATTGAAAACTAGAGCGATATTATATGCTAAAATTCTGTTTCATCTCTAAAATTACCATATATTTAATTTACGAACAACGGGATAACAGCTAAATTGGTGGAATACCCTTCTGCTTTCTTGCCAAACATCCCCGCTGATAAATTTAACAGGCAAGTAGGGGTGGACCTTGAATGAATGATTGCCTACCAATCACAACAATGAAACAAGTGTGACTCCGTATCGGTGCTAGATAGGAAACCCATTGCATAATGAAAAATATTTGTTTTAGTATCCTCTGTCTATTGTATTCTTCTGTAACGTAAGTTCTGAATCACCCTGTACAGTTATTGCATTCGTTAAAATAGGAGACGAGGGAGCAGAATAAGTTGTAACATTATGAACTGCTTTCATAATAGACGTATGTATGTATGTATGTATGTATGTATGTATGTATGTATGTATGTATGTATGTATGTATGTATGTACGCACGCACGCACGCACGCACGTATGTATGTATGTATGTATGTGTGTATGTATGTATGTATGTATGTATGTGTGTATGTATGTATGTACGCACGCACGCACGTATGTATGTATGTGTGTATGTATGTATGTATGTGTGTATGTATGTACGCACGCACGTATGTATGTATGTATGTATGTATGTATGTATGTATGTACGCACGCACGCACGCACGCACGTATGTATGTATGTGTGTATGTATGTATGTAATGTAATTTATGTATGTATAGAGTATTTTTCGCACGATTCTCTTTTTTGTTATACTTACCGCTATTGTTGACAGGCCTTGTAAGTTGGATTTACAACACGCATTGTTAAAGCTTATAACAGCACTAGTGTTTTCTTAGGACAGCCGTGGTGAGAACGTGACTCGCGAGACATTGTGGCTCGCAGTGATAGCTGTGCATTTCGCTTGCTTCAAACCTCCGCCATCCCCACCCTCTCACTCACTGGAGTCAAAAACTCCGTTTCATTTGTATTTGTCTCTGACCTGCGAGTGGCATATGTCTCTCTCGAAACCATGTACGAAAGTTCCAAGTAGGATGGGAGGGCGCATTGTTTTGCTGACAATATGATGACAATATTAAATGTATGATTTGTTCACAAGTATTACGAGGAAAACGGTTGTATAACATAAAACGGCATTATACTACATGTTACTGATGAAACATTAAAAGGTTAAGTGTTATTGTTGTTATCATCATCATCATCATCATCATCATCATCATCATCATCATCATCATCATCATCATCTCTGTACGTCGACCCTTTTTCAGCAGATGTACGAATAATGCGGTTAGCTCTTCAATTTGAACTCACTGATTTACTATATAATTTCAAATGAAAGCTAGAAGTAAGGACTTGACAAATGTTGAACTTTTCAAATCTTTGCCAAAAAAAAAAAATTCCAAAGCTTCGTTCTTTCGCTTGCTCTGTTGAAGCCATGTTCGCTACAATTTACGTTTGTGAAACATTGTTTTCAACAATTAAAATAGTAAAAACCAAATTTAGATCAAGACTGACAGACAAATACCTTCATGATCAACTACGACTGACAGTAAGTGATATAATTCCTGATTTTGAAACTCTGTCGCAGAGACATTCTGAAGACAGTTAATTTTGGGTTGTGATATTGTTCATTTATTGTTCATTTCTTTCTTCGTTACACGTACTAAACATTAGTTTGTAGCCTAGTACTGTATAAAATTATTTAAGTGCTTGACGTAAGGAAAATGAAAATCCGTTAATAAGTCAGACAATTGCTTCACTTCCCCTTCGGGTGTCCGCCTACCTCCATAGGTGCTATGCACGTTGCAGGTTACACAGTGGCTCGGCGCACGATTACATTTTCGCCACCGATGTATTACAGAAAATTTGCCATAAAATTTCAATATTTATTTCCATGGACAAGTCAGGATCATCGTTTTCAATCATCTTAGCTGCTATGGTGTATCGGACGCTTTTCTAATCAATTGACAAAATAATTCTCCCTCGGATATACAAAGTGAAATCTGAAAGTTAGAATTTATAAAATAGTTATATTACCGGTTGTTGTGTATGGCTCTGAAACTTGGACTCTCACTTTGAGAGAGGAACATAGGTTAAGGGTGTTTGAGAATAAGGTGCTTAGGAAAATATTTGGGGCTGAAAGGGATGAAATTACAGGAGAATGGAGAAAGTTACACAACGCAGAACTGCACGCATTGTATTCTTCACCTGACATAATTAGGAACATTAAATCCAGATTTTTGAGATGGGCAGGACATGTAGCACATTTGGGCGAATCCAGAAATGCATATAGAGTGTTAGTTGGGAGGCCGGAGGGAAAAAGACCTTTAGGGAGGCCGAGACGTAGATGGGAGGATAATATTAAAATGGATTTGAGGGAGGTGGGGTATGATGATAGAGACTGGATTAATCTTGCTCAGGATAGGGACCTATGGCGGGCTTATGTGAAGGCGGCAATGAACATTCGGGTTCCTTAAAAGCCAGTAAATAAGTAAGTAAGATAAATTTTATAATGCTACATTTGTTCGGATCAAATTTCTTATTTGTGGTTCACCCTGTATAATAGTTACACAGACTAAAATGGCGGAGCATCAACAAACTCTACTCTAGTTACTATTAGCCTACATTCATTCATAATATTCTATCCAAGGGCAGGTCTTTTACTGAAAACTCAACATCCTCCAGTCTTTCCTATTTTCTGCCTTTCTTTTTGTCTCCTCATATGATCCATATATCTTAATGTCGTTATCATCTGTTATCTTCTTCTGCCATGAACACTTCTCCCGTTCATCATTCCTTCCAGTGCATCTTTCAGTAGGCAGTTCCTTCTCAACCAATGGTCAAACCAAATCCTTTCCCTCTTCCTGATCAGTTTCAGCATCATTCTTTCTTCATCCACTCTTTCCAACACAGCTTCATTTCCTACTCTCTCTGTCCATTTAGCCTACAATGAAACAATACGCAGAACCCTTGAAAAATAATTTTACTCTATATTACCAATATCTTAAAAATTATACATTATTTACAATTCTAAAAATACTAGTGACTCTTGCAGCAATTGCTGCAAACTAAGTCCATAAAAAGTTCAAATAAAAATTGTTCAGATCTATTTTCAATTAAGAATACCAGACATTTTGATAGTTATTTGTTCCATAATAGTGAAACATACTCCCTCTCAATAAATATATATATATATTGCCAAATACTTTTCCTTCAACCTATCCGTCTTCAGTTCTTGAGTTTCAATGCGAAATCGCTAGTAACAATGTCAGGATGATCAGTGGATTTTTCATGTGGGAGTAATGCAGTAGCTATTTCGGGTCATTGCGGATTGTATGTGAAAGTTAAGAAAATATAAGAAATGTAGAGGGCAGAATCACTTTTTCCCACTAAGAGATCTTGCTGAGGTGATTAAGAGACTACAAAATCTTGTAGGCCTCTTATTTTATCAATAAGTAATACCTTTTGGTCTTTTCTTATGAATTGTAATTTTTTGCGCTTCTTCCAGACAATACTGATCTATCAAATACTGCTGGATTAATTTGTGTAACAATGAATGTTATTCCGTATATTTTTTGTAATCTAGGCTGTTGTGAGGAAGTTATTGCTGAGATGTGGAAAATGAGGCGAATGATATGTCAGAGTTGTAGAATCTTATATGCTCCCTAAATAAAATTGTCCATCGTAAGTCGTTAGCAGTTTCAGTGTTTCATTTGTTGCTGGTTGCGGGAAATAAACTTACTCATCACGGTAGCAAGAAGTGAAATGGCATGCTATTTTCCCTACAACAAAATATGCTTGGCAGCGATCACAAATCTAATCAATTAAACCAAAGAAATATGAAATTAATTTTGATGTAGTTTAAAGACGCAGCTAAAATAGGAAGCATGACTCAATTACTACCAAGGAAAGTTAGAGAATCAGACATATAAATATCTATATGACACTGCCATTATATATATGAAAAGGACCCACACCACCTGATTAATAATTGTAAAATTATTTCATCTTCAAGAACAATATTGTTACCTTACGTAAGTTTTATAGTTTTCAGTAACATAAGTTTATATAGGCCTATAGCCGTTACTCAGTAAATTATAGAAATGAAGATCTAATATAAAATATTCTTTCTCTGCGTCTACTTACATAAAGCCCCAAAAGGTTTCACTTTCATATATCAGTATAGCATTATGTGTTGGATTAACTATAATAATATTTTACTTTTAATGGTAATAATGTCATCAAACATTCTTAAGGTTTGTAGTTCTTAATATCCAGTACACAGCTGTACTCGGAAACTATAGACCAGAGAATCAGACCTGTGAATTATTTTTTATACGTTATCAAAAAATTGCACAAATGAAGATCGACATATTGGCATTATGATGGGAAAGAATCTGAGCCGTCTGAACTCTATGTCAGCAATCCTGTAGGTCATGGCCTTCGTGTAATAGCCTATTGTTTATTGTAGTGTGTGTGTTGTTTTATTCTGAAATGCAACACGGCCGACTTGATACTCGCTTCGCTTAAGGAAGCGAACATCAAGTCGGCCGTGAATGTAATTAATTAGTTCTCAAAACTGACGAAAGATGGATTTTGGAAAAAAGGAAAATGATGTAGGAGAATTGACATTTCACTGAAAACTACTGTTTTTCCGAAAAACTTTGGGTTCCAAGTTTCAAAATGAGGGGTCATTTATTAAAATCCGTTCAGTCGTTTTCCCGTAATTTCCATTACCACTTCAAATTATATATATAGATGATCGTGCAAAGAATAGTATACAATACACGTCATGTGTTAACTGCGTAACAGAATCTCGAAAATAGAAAAGACTCTCTTTCATCTGGTCTTTTCTAACTTTTCCTGCATTCTACTACAATGCACTTAGCACCCTTGTATCGCAAGAATATACTATTTAAGAAATTCATTTTGTCTCTGCAGATACCAAATTTATATTCTCAATTTTTATTAAACAGTATATGCAGTAGATTATAATCCAACGCCGTGAGAATATACACAACTGTAAATGTTTCAATATGTAGGCGTTGTCATGTGTCTGCTTTTCAGAGCATGAAAAAGTGGCTCTAATTTATTGAACAAAACATGACGATTATATTGAAATTCTACACTAATCCCTTTGTTAACAATGTTTCAGTGATTTCTAAAGTCTCCCGAGTTTTGAATAACCCATTGATCAAAAAGAATTTCAGGTAACAATAGGCAGTTTTCCTTTGATTTATATTTGAGCGTTTTTATGTGTGGTAGATGGACATGACAGTCCTGCCTAATACACTTCTTTCATTATATTATAACGAGACTGTCACCGTTGCCTGGCAACGAAGCGTCACGTTCATATTAAGTTCTTCCCATTGGTAATAACAATTGACTGAGACTCGAGGCATGTAGCGGACAAATGAAACGCTGCATGTGTAACCATGACAAATTAATCACAAGATGGCTTCTCTATGCACAAGGGGCACATCGCATTATCTCGCTACATCATAATTTAACCAGAAGACGTCTGTTCGACCCTCGACTTGGGACAGATGTAACATTTACAGTAATGAATCCAATCTCTCTACGTGCATGCGCAATGTAACGTGATAGTGTACACGTGCTTGTATGTCAAGCTCCTCTCTCATGACAAGAAAATATTAATATCTCAGTACTATTTCCACTGTTGCTAAACAAAGCGGTAGTACACGGCATATTGTTTAAATTTAATACGGGCATTCACTCACGACATAGGAGAGTCGCAAGTCTAGTACAAAAGACATGTTCCCTAACTAAACGGTTCACCCGGTAACCTTTATATAAATGAAGACCTCCCTGAGAAATGGATGTAACATCAAATTATTGAAATAGTGATTTAGGTGGAAAAAGTGACTTTAAAATATTAATTTATAACAATAATGTATTGCATTCGATAAATGAATAAACTTTATGCTTGACAAGTCAAATAGTTTTCCCAGTAAATATAATGAATTTGGGGCTAAGAGGGATGAAGTTACAGGAAAATGGAGAAAGTTACACAACGCAGAACTACACGCATTGTATTCTTCACCTGACATAATTAGGAACATTAAATCCAGACGTTTGAGAAGGGCAGGGCATGTAGCACGTATGGGTGAATCCAGAAATGCATATAGAGTGTTAGTTGGGAGGCCGGAAGGAAAAAGACTTTTGGGGAGGCCTAGACGTAAATGGGAGGATAATATTAAAATGGATTTGAGGGAGATGGGATATGATGATAGAGAGTGGATTAATCTTGCATAGGATAGGGACCAATGGCGGGCTTGTGTGAGGGCGACAATGAGCCTTTGGGTTCCTTAAAAGCTATTTGTAAGTAACTAAGTAAGTAAATGTAATAAAATATGCACCAGAAATTATTTTCCTTTCTATTGAAAAATCATAGTTTTGTTAGTTACGAACTCATTCCGGGTAGGTATTAAAGTATAAAGAAAACATTAAATTACCGCCTTTTATTTTAATTGCACTGACAACTGTAAAAAGAGACGTAGAACAATGGAGAATAAAATTAAATTATGCATAACAACTGCAGTCATGAAATTATATTGATAAGTTGATTATTATTACGATGATGATGATGATGATGATGATGATGACAAGATTATGGCAAGGAAGGCAATGATAAAGGTGTAGATTAGGGCTAGGATTTTGATGACCTTTAAATCATGAAAAAAGTCCTAAAAATAGTGCATTTATGAAGTAAATATCTTTCAGAAATTCCCTTAAAAATGCCCTACAGATTGATCTTACATAATTGGCTTAGTAGGAATATTAATATTCAGACTATTAATTAAATTAAATTCTACTACCATCATTCATGTTTATGTAATTTTACATAATTTTTCTAAGTAGCCTAGTACACTTTAATTAATTATTTTACCTGATGTAGTTCCATGTAGTCCACCACAAGGCCACTCTTATCCGGAACTACCTAGCAGGTAGAGATAAGTCTATATTGAGGGGGTGGTTGGACTGATCCATTACGTGGGGGTGTACTACGTTAAAATGATATTTGTGTAGAAAAACGATTAAAACAATATACAATATAATAAGTATTAATTGAAAAAATACGTAGAGAAAATATCCAAGGAAATAAATATTTTACATTAATAATGTGGATATATGGGCAAAATTAAATGAATATACCCCAAAAATGACCGAAAAAAATGCTCTTATGAGTTGTAAAAGTTAAAAAATGCAAAAAAATTCCCTAACAAATATGTTTTAAAACACTCAGTTTATCACATAACATATATATACTAAAGCAGCAATGTTTCTAGCTAACTAGAAAAAAATGCAGTTTCATCAAAATCCTAGCCCTAGTGATGATAATGATGGCGTTAATAATAATGATAATGAAAGTAATATTGTTCGCGATGACAAGAATGATAACAATAAGAATGTGGATGAAGTTGACGATAAGAATGTTGATAACAGTATGAGTGTTGATGACGATGACGACAAAAATGTTGATGGCGGCAAGAAAATTGATGATAAGAATGTTGATGACAAGAACGTTAACGACAAGAATGTTGATGACAAGAACGTTAACGACAAGAATGTTGATGACAAGAACGTTAACGACAAGAATGTTGATGACAAGAACGTTAACGACAAGAATGTTGATTACAAGAACGTTAACGAAAAGAATGTTGATGACAAGAACGTTAACGACAAGAATGTTCATGACAAGAACGTTAACGACAAGAATTTTCATGACAAGAACGTTAACGATAAGAATGTTGATGACAAGAACGTTAACGACAAGAATGTTGATGACAAGAACGTTAACGACAAGAATGTTTATGACAAGAACGTTAATGATAAGAATGTTGATGACAAGAACGTTAACGACAAGAATGTTGATGACAAGAACGTTAACGACAAGAATGTTGATGACAAGAACGTTAACGACAAGAATGTTGATGACAATAACGTTAACGTCAAGAATGTTGATGACAAGAACGTTAACGACAAGAATGTTGACAAAAACGTTGATGACATCAAGAATGTTGACAAAAACTTGATGACATCAAGAATGTTGATGGCGATAAGAATGATGACAACAGTGTTAATGACAAAAACGTTCATGGCGACAAGAATGTTAATAAGAATGTTGATGACGATAAGAATGTTGAAGGCTATAAGAATGGCGACAAGAATGTTGATGACAAAAATATTGATGACGATAAGAATGTTGATGACGAGTTGAAGCAAAACCCCTAACAAAACCCAACCAGGATTTGAACTCGGGCCTGTTCATTTCACGGTCAGACGTGCTAACCATTACTACACAGCGTTCCCTCACGAAATTCAGTTCATTGCTAAAAATAATGTTTCAATATGTATGATAATCACGTCGACCTGTGTTGACGTTGCTGGTAACGGTGACAGTAGCACTGTGCTTTGAATTTGTGTGGGATGCCAGCCGCTCTCATTTTCCGTGTGTCTGGACTTCCAATATCTTACGAATGGATTAACTGTACCGGCTTCAAACTTGGCAACCGGTCAGAAGGGTTGGGGCTGCAAGAAGAGAGTCTGTTAATGGGCCATATCGATCCCCTACAAGATGACCCAAAAATCTGTCTATCTAATGTCACTGATAAGAGATCTTTTGATGCATTAAGAAGTTGCTGAAGAGAGAATTTACAGCAATAAAGCTCGGTTCATTAAAAGATATCTGGAGATAGGTTTTTAATTTCGAATTATACAGTAATGGAAGAACTTTTTAACACCATTTTCATCCTTACTGGTATAGTTTTCGTGAACTTTGTACCATAAGCTTGAAGATATGCACGATTAATCTGAAATAGACTCCAATTATTAGTGATGACAATTTCCCGGAAAATTTTTAATGTGAAAATTTCCAGAATTAATTTTGAATAAACAATTTTGTAGCCTACTAATTTTCCTAAATATTATAATTATACTAATATAATTATAAATTAAGTACTGAATTTTCGATGGAGGAAACCCTCCTGATATTTGACTTAAGGCTTGGTAATAATAATTTTTAATAAAGGAGGTAGGAGTAACTGTGAAAATTACAGAGCTATTAGTCTTTTAAATTCGGAATACAAAAATTTCACAAAACTTTAAATAAAATATTATACAAAATTTACGAAAACAAATTAATAGAAAAACAAAATGGATTTCAGAGAGGCAAATAATGTGCTGATGGGTACTTTACTGTAAAAATTATAATAGAGAAACAAAAAGGATTCATAAAGGGACACATTTCGCACATATCGATTTCAAGAAGACGTTTGACTAAGTTACTTAATTTAAGGGTCTTTAAGGAACCCGGAGGTTCATTGCCACCCTCATATAAACCCGCCATCAGTCTCTTTCCTGAGCAAGATTAATCCAGTCCTCACTTTCATATCCCATCTCCCTCAAATCCATTTTAATATTATCCTCCCATCTACGTTTTGACCTCTTCAAAGGTATTTTTCCTCAGGTCTTTCAACTAATACACTATATGCGTTTCTGGATTCAGACATACGTGCTACATGTCCTGCCCATATCAAACAACTGAATTTAATGTTCCTAATTATGTTAGGTGAACAATACAATACGTGAAGTTCTACAGAGGTGTGAAAATTATTAGAATAATCTTAATTTTAAAGGGTTTTTAATAGTTCCTTCACAAATATTAATTGAATTGATGAATATTGGTATATATTACTATACTGATGTAGGATATATTTACTACTAACAATGCCGGAAAGCATTGTTGTACGTTGGTATTTTTCTTATTTTACAATTGTTATGGGAATTCAGAAATTATTATATTATGTTGGCGGAATTGGAAACATAAAAAATTATATGCACAAAACAGATGTATACGTTCATTTGAACCTTCACAACAATGTAAACGCAAAGAACAATTTGTTTAAAGCATTTCTTAATTAATTTTTTATGTTTCCAATTCCGCCAACATAATATAATAATTTCAGAATTCCCATAACAATTGTAAAATAAGAAAAATACCAATGTACAACAATGCTTTCCGGCATTGTTAGTAGTAAATATATCCTACATCAGTATAGTAATATTATATACCAATATTCATCAATTCAATGAATATTTGTGAAGGAACTATTAAAAAACCTTTAAAATTAAGATTATTCTAATAATTTTCACACCTCTGTACATTGTGTAACTTTCCCCATTCTCCTGTAACTTTATCACTCTTACTTAGTTTCAAATATTTTCCTAAGTACCTTATTCTCGAATGCTCTTAACCTCTGTTCTTCTCTGAAAGTGAGCGTCCAAGTTTAACAATCATACAGAACAACCGCTAATATAACTGTTTTATAAATTCTAACTTTCAGATTTTTGAGAGCAGACTGGATGACAAAAGCTTCTCAACTGAATAATAACATGCATTTCCCATTCTGTGCTTAATTTCCTCTCGAGTGTCATTCATATCTGTTATTGTTGATCCAAGGTACTTGAATTTTTGCACCTCCTTAAGGATAAATTTCTGAAAATTAACAGAAAAAAAATTATTTGAAACCCTGAAAGAAAATGATGTTCCAAACCAACTAATAAATGGAATTTATAATTTACGCTGTGAAAATTATACTTCAGTAGACCTTATTTACAGGAAACAATGAAACTCAGTGTAAATCAATTAATCAAGGTGTTTGCCAAAGCTAGTCTCTATGCCCCTTAGTGTTTACTTTATATATGGCTCATATGATAAGAAAATGAAAAAGAATAGAATATGATAATTTGATTATCGATAGAAATTTAAAGTTAGATTTACTACGTTTGCTACAGACAAAAGTGTCAGATACACACTGCGGTTGCTGAGGATCTTTTCCTTGGACGCTTAATTTCTCGCCATGGTGATATGAACTGGCCGGCTCGATCCCCAGACCTTACAGCTGCTATTTTTTTTTCTGTGGGGATACCTCAAAGAAATGGTGTTCCAAATCAGATCCACTGTATCTGGAAAAATGGGATATAGGTAGAAGTACCTGGTTTATCGTAACGTGTCATGAACTGTTACCGGATAAGATTGCAACAAACCATGAGGTGCCGAGAGGATCACTTGAAATGTGTCACTTTAAAAAAAAAACATAGTAACATCAAATAAATTGCAATGTCCAAGGCACACCTGTGTTGTTCTGATATTTCTACACCTTATACAGAGACATCATTTTATTTTACTTCAATTTTTATTGTACCTGAGTTTTTTTAATGTACTTCACTCCCACCCCTCTACTAGTACACTTCGAACCGTTCTCCACACAGAACCAAGCGTATACACAGTCAAAGTCGCCTCAAGGTCATAGTAAACACAAACAGTACTGAGTTAGTGAGTATAGTACGTTCCAGAAATATGTTCGCTTTCAATATATTGAATCATATTCTCGTACAGATACTGTCGTCCGTTTGCCTATATCACATCCCGGTTTCCCCCAACGGCTTCTGCTCGTCCCTCTGTAAAGGGTAGTAGTTGGGAAATCTTAGCTCTTTTCTGAAAGCATTAATTTCTGTTAGGAATTGGACGTCTACGTAATATTATACAACTGTTTAAAATAAATAAAAGGGCCTCGTTAATTAATTAACTCTCACGTGATTTCCATCCTTTCTACGACCCTGCGACAAAACCACTTGGACAGTAGATAGAATGTCGAGTAATTTTATCTCTTCGGATCGGGCAGAAGTGAAGATTGAATTTACAGTACGTAAGGTACTCTTTTATAGAGTAGGTACAGAATTATTTTAACACTAGCCGTACCCGTGCGCTCCGCTGCACCCGTTAGAAATAAATATAAAGTAATTATATAATTAAAATAGGACGTTTGATTCAGGGAACATTCGTGTTTTATAGAAGGATAAATCGTTTAATATGTTACTTAATTTAAATTGTATTTAAAATATTATAATGCGATCATTTTGATCCAGAGACCACTCATTTGGTGCAATGACAATTCCTTTAACATGTTATTAATTGTTATTAGCAATTATTTTTGGAAAAGCGAAAATTAACAGAAAAATTTTGGCTACAGATTTATTATTATGTTTATATTATATTATATTATATTATATTATATTATATTATATTATATTATATCATATTATGTAAAAGTGTGTTGATAACGGATGTACTCGAATTAGAAAGTTTTTAATTTGTTGTGGGAGCTCTTGAATCTAAGGAGGAACAGCTTTTACAACAGCGCAACATAATCTGCTTGGTTCATTACCCAATTTTTTTTGCATTGCATTATTGCATATATATTTTATGTATTTTAACACGATTCAATTGATCATAGTTAAAATTTGAATTATAAAATAATGGATTGCTAAGCTAACATACTATTACTGCATACTAAATCAATACACTCTCGTTGTTCGTTAATTCTCTGAGATAAAAATGAATATGTTCATAAACATTATTTTAAGAAATACAGGAAATGAATATACAGAATAACCTATCAAGTTTTCTGTTCATAAGAAGCTATTTTAATCTTACCTGTCCTCAATTCACTCACAAGTTACTGTAATAACATCATAGCATTATGTCTATCCAGAGAAACTACACTTTCCAATGATGAAATAATAATTAATTATACAAATCGGTTAATTTAGCTTCCTATATTACTTCATACAGACACAGAAACATTGTCTGTAGGCCTTAGATGGCGGTTATTTTAATTTTAAAACTCATTTATCTAATTAAATATCAGTCCTATCAAAATTTTTCAAAGAATAAAACTTATCAGAAATCATTTTTAAAGAAACGTTTGTTATGTAACATATTTCACAAAAATCAATAATAAGCGAGATATTTCGATTTATTTAATTCAGGTCTCCTTATAACCCCCCTTTTAAATAACGTATTTTGAATGCCATATAGCCTAAAATCTAAGTTAGAACGAACTTAATTTATATTCCAATTTTCATCGAAATCCGTTCAGCCATTATCGCGTGAAAAGGTAACAAACATACAGACAGACAGACATACAAACAAAAATTAAAAAAAACAATTTTCGGTTTCAGGATGGTTAATTATACATGTTAACACCAATTATTTTTAGAAAATCGAAAATTAGCAGAAAAATTTTGGCTACAGATTTATTATTAGTATAGATGAGTTACTAGTACGAAGGCCGAAACTGGTAATTGGAATTAGGTACAATAGTCTATAGTGCGATTAAAAAAAAAAAGAACTGAAGCCTGTATCGAAATGAACGGCCACCATTTTCAAAAATGTGTTTAAATATCCATAGTTTGTTTATTTTTCAATTTAACTTCATTCTCTATATTGTACTTTAATGTGCTGTAGACAGTTTAATGTAGGCTACACTGCATAATGAATACGTCCGAATGGAGTAAAAACACTTATTGTTAATACAGTACTGTATTTTTATTAAAGAAAAAAAACCTAATGGAAATATCAAACTCAAAATCGCGATATTTCCTACTTTACGTAAATGGATGAACTACTTTTCTTCCCTCCTATACCTAGTAAAGTGATTTGTTTGTATTTTACGCCAGTATCATCGAACTCCAGTGGAAGGGGGTAGAAAACGGTGTTTCCGGTTTTGAACCTTTAAGCCAGAGGTATAGCCAGGTTAATATTAGAAATGTTAGTAAAAATAAAATGATGTCCCTGTAGATACGTACTGAGATTCGTTATAACCAACTTCCGGATTCAGTAGTCTAATTCTTAGAATAAAAAAATAAGAATGAGAGGGAATTCAATTTGATGGGACCGCCACTGATTGCACCTCTAAGCTGGGGGCATCTTGCTCATGTCAGATTAAAGCGTCCCTTTTGCCTTGTCCATTGTGATCCACTAATAATCCGCAAGATGTCTCCCAAGGGTGCAACTTTACCGGGATTTGCTATACTTAGAATTCGCTTCTTTATCCATTATGGAGTAGAAGCTGGAGGAAGGAGGGGGTGGGAGAATGACATGGCAGTTTGAACTGCGAGGATGGGATGCAGGCTGTGATCTCCATCATTCATTATCGGATTCCACACTAACTAGAGTTCTACACTTTGAATCTCAATGGGAGATAGGAAGTTGTATGGACATTATATTAGATTATTGAGAAGGTTTGCGTACCCTCAATGACAGATGAATAACTCGATGATACAGTCTGATCCGTTTAGGAATAGATACTCTATACTAATAATAAATCTGTAGCCAAAATTTTTCTGGTAATTTTCGATTTTCCAAAAATAATTGGTGTTAACATGTATAATTAATCATCCTGAAACCGAAAATCGCTTTTTTGAAATTTTTGTTTCTATGTATGTATGTATGTATGTCTGTCTGTCTATCTGGATGTTTGTTACCTTTTCACGCGATAATAGCTAAACCGATTTATATGAAAATTGGAATATAAATTAAGTTCGTTGTAACTTAGATTTTAGGCTATATGGCATTCAAAATACTTTATTTAAAAGAGGGGTTATAAGGGGGCCTGAATTAAATAAATCGAAATATCTCCCTTATTATTAATTGCCATGAAAAATGTTACATAACAAAAGTTTCTTTAAAAATGATTTCCGATAAGTTTTATTCTATACAAAATTTTGATAGGACTGATATTTAATGAGATAAATCAGTTTTAAAATTGCAATAACAACGCCATCTAAGGCGCTGTATTGAAATAAAAACAAATGATTTCGTCTATAAGGGGCCTTGGAAAACAACAATCGAAAGCTATTAAACATAGCCTACAGAGAATGTTTCTGTGTTTGTATGAAGTAATATCGGAAGCTGATTAATTGTTTAATTATTATTTCACCATTGGAAAATGTAGTTTCTCTAGATGGACATAATTCTATAATGTTATTACAGTAACTTCTGAGTGAACTTTAAGTTTATACAAGACTTTTAAAATAGCAATACAATACATTTTCACCGCCGCCTCAGATTATAGCGTTATTGTTCCTGCTGTAACTCCTATGTGCAAAATATAAAATTTTTGAGTAGGAAGAAAAAAACACATTTATTCATTCCATGGCAATGGTACATAGGAGATCGTGAATTCTTACATTTTCGAAAGAAAGAAATATAATTACATATCACTGTTTATGCTGCATCACTATTTAAGTTATTTGAAGGGTTCAGAACCATGGTGAGCCAAGCGCCATTTACTGAAGACGTAGAAAACAAGGGTTAAAATTAAATTATTACCATAATTCAATGGAAACATATAGCAAGTAATATAAAGTATACACATTAAAACTAAATGATATGTCAATCTTCATTAAACTATGGTTGCATGTAATAACAAATAAAAAAAACATGTTAAAGGAATTGTCATTGCAACAAATGATTGCTCTCTGGACCAAAATGACCGCATTGTAATTATTTAAATACAATTTAAATTAAGTAACATATTAAACGATATATCCTTCTATCAAAACGAATGTTCCCTGGATCAAATGTCCTATTTTAATTATGTAATTACTTTATATTTATTTCTAACAGGTGCAGCGGAGCGCACGGGTACGGCTAGTATTATTATAAAGTTATTATGATAGTAGGAAAAATTTCTTGCTGGTTATATTATGATTAAAAGATGGGAGTTTCCATATATGACAATCAACAATGCATCATCTGAAAGGACAAATAAAAATCGTAGATGATTAAAATGGCTACTACAAATCAACAGCGGGCACAATGTGTTCTTTGATATGCTAAATTTGAGAGTGTTAAAAGAGTTCAAAGGGAATTTCGACGTGAGTATGATATCCATAATGTACCTAAATACGATTCCATAATGTTGTGGTATCGAACATTTGTAGAAACAGGTTCTGTGTTAAAAAAGACATGCAGGAAGTCTCAGGCGAAACCCAGTACGAGAAGCAGCTATCTCTTGGCTTGGCCTCCAAACTCCCCAGATCTAACCCCTCCTGATATCTTCGTGTAGGATTTTGTTAAAGACATTGTCTATTCACAGAAACCCAGGAACATTGATGATCTGAGAGTCAAAATTACTCGAGCTTTTCAACAAATCACCCCTCTTTATGTTACAACGGACATGGGCTGAATTGCATCACCGTTATGAGTTGTGCAGGATGCGTAATGGGGGCCATGTTGAGCTTTGAGGAATCTACCATCTTTCAGTGTTGTATGCACAAAGTTTCAACAAATAAAGTTCAGTGGTAAATCTTTTACGGTGTTTCTATTTTATCCATACCCAAACGGATCACCCTGTATTTCTAAGAAAACTATTAACAAACACGGTTGATTACGCTGAAATATCCAAACTGATTCCATTTTATATCCCTTCAGTTACATTTAGATGAAATTTGTTATACTTAGTATTTAATATCCCAAGATCTAGAAACGTGTTTAATAATATGAACTTATCATTAATTAAAATGTTAAACAACCCCAATTCATTAAGTGAGGACACTGATCTATTTTTCGGTGAAAAAGTTATTCAGAAACCAATTTATAAAAAAAAAATTGTCATTCATATGATAACACATTCGCTTTATCCCCCCCCCCCCGGAATAGCTCAATATCACTTGGTTTTGAGCTTGCTAGAAATTAAAGTGGCACACAATTTATTATCGATTTATTAAACGTCAGATTTTTTGTGAATGGGAATTCATTACAAGCCAGTCTCTCTTTTATATTGTGATTTTCTTTTATTTCTATTGTTACTCTAGAAAAGACTAAGGAAGAGACTAGTGAAGTGCTTTGTATGGAGTGTGGCATTGTATGGGGGCAGAAACATAGACATTACGACGAAGTGAAGAGAAACGAATAGCAGCATTTGAAATGTGGATATGGAGAAGAATGGAACGTGTGAAGTGGTGAAGAAAGAATGATGCTGAAACTGATGAGGAAGAGGAAAAGGAATTGGTTGGGTCACTGGCTGAGAAGAAACTGCCTACGAAGGATACACTGGAAGGAATAGTGAACGGGAGAAGAGTTCGGGGTAGAAGAAGATATCAGATGATAGACGACTTTAAAACATATGGATCATATGAGGAAACAAAGAGGAAGGCAGAAAATAGGAAAGACTGGAGGATGCTGGGTTTGCAGTGAAGGACCTGCTCTTGGGCAGAACACTAAATGAAAATTGAATGAGTTGCATATTCGTACTTACGTCAGCTCTTGTAAATTATTATAAATAATTATTGTAAGTTATATTGTTTATTTATACTAATAATATGAAAATGATTAAATGAGTATCTAGTCTATATACTTTCCTGCAAGTCATAAATACATTAGGAACTGGTACAGGCGATGATGATAAAGCGAAGAAACACAGATGGTAACAAGCTGATTTTTGTTGTTTTGCCTAAAAAATATACGGTAGCCATATATTTCAATTATTTAACTTTGTCCTTAGAATATAAGTGTATTATGGCTGATTAGTTACAAATCATATTAACCAATTCCCGAATTGATTGACGTGGATCATCGTGAATTGAAATGTTTAAAGGGTCTTCTTCAATGTCTGACAGTATTAGGCTAATGAATATGGAGAAAAATTTGTGTCAAAATAATAATAATAATAATAATAATAATAATAATAATAATAATAATAAATAATAATAATAATAATAATAAACATATTTTTTTAAAGTGGCAGTCTTTCAAAGGAGAAAATCTTTTCATACTCTCCCTCTGTTCTTCTGCCCCAAACTCTTCTCCCGTTCACCATTCCTTCCAGTGAATCCTTCAATAGGCAGTTTCTTCTCAGCCAGATACCCAATCAATTCCTTTTCCTCTCCCTGATCAGTTTCAGCATCATTCTTGCTTTGTCCACTCTTTCCAACGCAGCTTCATTTCTTATTCTGTCTGTTCATTTCACACGCTCCATTCTTCTCCATATCCACTTTTCAAATGCTTCCATTCTTTTCTCTTCACTTCGTCGTAATGTCCATGTTTCTGCTCCCATACAATGCCACACTCCATACAAAGCATTTCACTATTTGTTTTCTTAGTTCTTTTTCCAGAGGTCAGCAGAAGATGCTCCTTTTTCTATTAAAAGCTTCCTTGGCCATTGTTATCCTCCTTTTGACTTCCTGGCAGAGTTCATGTTACTGCTTATAGTACATATTACTAGAAATTGTCTTCACGTTTACATGATCTGTGTCAGTTTTAAGGGTATGTATACGCGAACGACAACAAGTGTCAGAAAATGCAGGCTCTAAATTTCTACAATTTTATAAGGAAATGAACTCACAATTGAACAAAAATTACAAGATACCACAACGAGACTTATTAGAACATAAATGTCTGGTAAACGTATAAAGAAGGTTACTAATAATATTTTTCAAACCAGTTTTATCAGAGTGTGAAAAAAAATTCTGCAGTTACATCATTTGGTAACCATAACATTGTTATGGTCTCTCTGACATCTTTAATATTTTTCCCGCATGTAATAAACACTTATTTCTGAAAAGTAGACTACTCTCAAACATGCAGAGTTGTTTATTTTAATACAATTAATTTTTATTTGTCCTATATAACATATATTAAAATTCACATAATGTTTTGTGACCTCATTTATCTACTTTCAAAGAAATAGGCATTATTGTAGTCTAACTTTTGCATAAATGTATGTTAAATCAGTGTACAAAATATCAGAATTCTGTCTCTAATGATTGTGGAATTATGATATAATGTGTGGGAAAATTTAATTTAAAGTAAAAAGTGAATTCTTAAAAATATTATTAGTAACCTTTTTTATACTTTTATCAGATACTTAAGTTCTAATAAGTCTTGTTGTGGTGCCTTGTAATTTTTATCCAATTGTGAGGTAATTTCCTTACAAAATTTTAGAAATTTAGAGCCTGCATTTTCTGATAATATTTGTGCTCGTTCACGTACATACCCTTTCCTTGTTGCTAGGATACGAATAGTTACTTCGGAATATGTATGATAAGAACTTTCTTGTGTTAAATATTATTAACGTACCCTGTTAACATCTTTCGACCTATTTTCGGTCATCTTCGGAACTGGTCGTTGTTGGTCATGGCGCCTCTTGTTCTCTCTGTGGGTGCTTTCGTAGTGTAGCGTCAAAGAGTGTGTGTGTTGAGAATTTCGTTGGGGTGTGTTTTCGTCTGTCTGTATATTTCATATTGTTCTAGGTGTTTAGTGTGTCTGTATAGTTCATATTGTTCTAGTGTGTTTAGTGTGTCTGTATATTTCATATTTTTCTAGGTATTTAGTGTGTCTGTATTATTCATATTGTTCTAGTGTGTTTAGTGTGTCTGTATTATTCATATTGTTCTAGTGTGTTTAGTGTGTCTGTATATTTCATATTGTTCTAGTGTGTTTAGTGTGTCTGTATATTTTATATTGCTCTAGTGTGTTTAGTGTGTCTGTATATTTCATATTGCTCTAGTGTGTTTAGTGTGTCTGTATATTTTATATTGCTCTAGTGTGTTTAGTGTGTCTGTATATTTTATATTGCTCTAGTGTGTTTAGTGTGTCTGTATATTTCATATTGCTCTAGTGTGTTTAGTGTGTCTGTATATTTTATATTGTTCTAGTGTGTTTAGTGTGTCTGTATATTTCATATTGTTCTAGTGTGTTTAGTGTGTCTGTATATTTTATATTGCTCTAGTGTGTTTAGTGTGTCTGTATATTTCATATTGCTCTAGTGTGTTTAGTGTGTCTGTATATTTTATATTGTTCTAGTGTGTTTAGTGTGTCTGTATATTTCATATTGTTCTAGTGTGTTTAGTGTGTCTGTATATTTTATATTGCTCTAGTGTGTTTAGTGTGTCTGTATATTTCATATTGCTCTAGTGTGTTTAGTGTGTCTGTATATTTTATATTGCTCTAGTGTGTTTAGTGTGTCTATATATTTTATATTGTTCTAGTGTGTTTAGCGTGTCTGTATATTTCATATTGCTCTAGTGTGTTTAGTGTGTCTATATATTTTATATTGTTCTAGTGTGTTTAGTGTGTCTGTATTATTCATATTGTTCTAGTGTGTTTAGTGTGTCTGTATTATTCATATTGTTCTAGTGTGTTTAGTGTGTCTGTATATTTCATATTGTTCTAGTGTGTTTAGTGTGTCTGTATATTTCATATTGCTCTAGTGTGTTTAGTGTGTCTGTATATTTTATATTGCTCTAGTGTGTTTAGTGTGTCTATATATTTTATATTGTTCTAGTGTGTTTAGCGTGTCTGTATATTTCATATTGCTCTAGTGTGTTTAGTGTGTCTATATATTTTATATTGCTCTAGTGTGTTTAGTGTGTCTGTATATTTTATATTGCTCTAGTGTGTTTAGTGTGTCTGTATATTTCATATTGCTCTAGTGTGTTTAGTGTGTCTGTATATTTTATATTGCTCTAGTGTGTTTAGTGTGTCTGTATATTTTATATTGCTCTAGTGTGTTTAGTGTGTCTGTATATTTTATATTGCTCTAGTGTGTTTAGTGTGTCTGTATATTTCATATTGCTCTAGTGTGTTTAGTGTGTCTGTATATTTTATATTGTTCTAGTGTGTTTAGTGTGTCTGTATATTTCATATTGTTCTAGTGTGTTTAGTGTGTCTGTATATTTTATATTGCTCTAGTGTGTTTAGTGTGTCTGTATATTTCATATTGCTCTAGTGTGTTTAGTGTGTCTGTATATTTTATATTGCTCTAGTGTGTTTAGTGTGTCTGTATATTTTATATTGCTCTAGTGTGTTTAGTGTGTCTGTATATTTCATATTGCTCTAGTGTGTTTAGTGTGTCTGTATATTTTATATTGCTCTAGTGTGTTTAGTGTGTCTGTATATTTTATATTGTTCTAGTGTGTTTAGTGTGTCTGTATATTTTATATTGCTCTAGTGTGTTTAGTGTGTCTGTATATTTTATATTGTTCTAGTGTGTTTAGTGTGTCTGTATATTTTATATTGCTCTAGTGTGTTTAGTGTGTCTGTATATTTTATATTGCTCTAGTGTGTTTAGTGTGTCTGTATATTTTATATTGTTCTAGTGTGTTTAGTGTGTCTGTATATTTCATATTGCTCTAGTGTGTTTAGTGTGTCTGTATATTTTATATTGCTCTAGTGTGTTTAGTGTGTCTATATATTTTATATTGTTCTAGTGTGTTTAGCGTGTCTGTATATTTCATATTGCTCTAGTGTGTTTAGTGTGTCTATATATTTTATATTGTTCTAGTGTGTTTAGTGTGTCTGTATTATTCATATTGTTCTAGTGTGTTTAGTGTGTCTGTATTATTCATATTGTTCTAGTGTGTTTAGTGTGTCTGTATATTTCATATTGTTCTAGTGTGTTTAGTGTGTCTGTATATTTCATATTGCTCTAGTGTGTTTAGTGTGTCTGTATATTTTATATTGCTCTAGTGTGTTTAGTGTGTCTGTATATTTCATATTGCTCTAGTGTGTTTAGTGTGTCTGTATATTTTATATTGCTCTAGTGTGTTTAGTGTGTCTATATATTTTATATTGTTCTAGTGTGTTTAGCGTGTCTGTATATTTCATATTGCTCTAGTGTGTTTAGTGTGTCTATATATTTTATATTGTTCTAGTGTGTTTAGTGTGTCTGTATTATTCATATTGTTCTAGTGTGTTTAGTGTGTCTGTATTATTCATATTGTTCTAGTGTGTTTAGTGTGTCTGTATATTTCATATTGTTCTAGTGTGTTTAGTGTGTCTGTATATTTCATATTGCTCTAGTGTGTTTAGTGTGTCTGTATATTTTATATTGCTCTAGTGTGTTTAGTGTGTCTGTATATTTCATATTGCTCTAGTGTGTTTAGTGTGTCTGTATTATTCATATTGTTCTAGTGTGTTTAGTGTGTCTGTATTATTCATATTGTTCTAGTGTGTTTAGTGTGTCTGTATATTTCATATTGTTCTAGTGTGTTTAGTGTGTCTATATATTTCATATTGCTCTAGTGTGTTTAGTGTGTCTGTATATTTTATATTGCTCTAGTGTGTTTAGTGTGTCTGTATATTTCATATTGCTCTAGTGTGTTTAGTGTGTCTGTATTATTCATATTGTTCTAGTGTGTTTAGTGTGTCTGTATATTTCATATTGTTCTAGTGTGTTTAGTGTGTCTATATATTTCATATTGCTCTAGTGTGTTTAGTGTGTCTATATATTTCATATTGCTCTAGTGTGTTTAGTGTGTCTGTATATTTTATATTGCTCTAGTGTGTTTAGTGTGTCTGTATATTTCATATTGCTCTAGTGTGTTTAGTGTGTCTGTATTATTCATATTGTTCTAGTGTGTTTAGTGTGTCTGTATATTTCATATTGTTCTAGTGTGTTTAGTGTGTCTATATATTTCATATTGCTCTAGTGTGTTTAGTGTGTCTATATATTTCATATTGCTCTAGTGTGTTTAGTGTGTCTGTATATTTTATATTGCTCTAGTGTGTTTAGTGTGTCTGTATATTTCATATTGCTCTAGTGTGTTTAGTGTGTCTATATATTTCATATTGCTCTAGTGTGTTTAGTGTGTCTGTATATTTTATATTGCTCTAGTGTGTTTAGTGTGTCTATATATTTCATATTGCTCTAGTGTGTTTAGTGTGTCTGTATATTTCATATTGCTCTAGTGTGTTTAGTGTGTCTGTATATTTCTAGTGTGTTTATATTGCTCTAGTGTGTTTAGTGTGTCTGTCTAGTGTATATTTCATATTGCTCTAGTGTGTTTAGTGTGTCTGTATATTTCATATTGCTCTAGTGTGTTTAGTGTGTCTGTATATTTCATATTGCTCTAGTGTGTTTAGTGTGTCTGTATATTTTATATTGCTCTAGTGTGTTTAGTGTGTCTGTATATTTCATATTGCTCTAGTGTGTTTAGTGTGTCTGTATTATTCATATTGTTCTAGTGTGTTTAGTGTGTCTGTATTTCATATTTTCTAGTGTGTTTATTATATTTCTAGTGTGTTTAGTGTGTCTGTATATTTCATATTGCTCTAGTGTGTTTAGTGTGTCTGTATATTTCATATTGCTCTAGTGTGTTTAGTGTGTCTGTATATTTCATATTGCTCTAGTGTGTTTAGTGTGTCTGTATATTTCATATTGCTCTAGTGTGTTTAGTGTGTATATTGCTAGTGTGTTTAGTGTGTCTGTATATTTCATATTGCTCTAGTGTGTTTAGTGTGTCTGTATATTTCATATTGCTCTAGTGTGTTTAGTGTATATTTTTAGTGTGTCTGTATATTTCATATTGCTCTAGTGTGTTTAGCGTGTCTGTATATTTCATATTGCTCTAGTGTGTTTAGCGTGTCTGTATATTTCATATTGTGTCTGTATTTCATATTGTAGTGTGTTTAGCGTGTCTATTGTAGTGTTTAGTGTGTCTGTATATTTCATATTGCTCTAGTGTGTTTAGCGTGTCTGTGTGTTTAGTGTGTTTCGTGTCTGTATATTTCATATTGCTCTAGTGTGTTTAGTGTGTCTGTATATTTCATATTGCTCTAGTGTGTTTAGCGTGTCTGTATATTTCATATTGCTCTAGTGTGTTTAGCGTGTCTGTATATTTCATATTGCTCTAGTGTGTTTAGCGTGTCTGTATATTTCATATTGCTCTAGTGTGTTTAGCGTGTCTATATATTTCATATTGCTCTAGTGTGTTTAGCGTGTCTGTATATTTCATATTGCTCTAGTGTGTTTAGTGTGTCTGTATATTTCATATTGCTCTAGTGTGTTTAGCGTGTCTGTATATTTCATATTTCTAGTGTGTTTAGCGTGTCTGTATATTTCATATTGCTCTAGTGTTTGCGTGTCTGTATATTTCATATTGCTCTAGTGTGTTTATTTGTATATTGCATATTGCTCTAGTGTGTTTAGTGTGTCTGTATATTTCATATTGCTCTAGTGTGTTTAGTGTGTATATTTTATTGCTCGTGTCTGTATATTTCATATTGCTCTAGTGTGTTTAGCGTGTCTGTATATTTCATATTGCTCTAGTGTGTTTAGTGTGTCTGTATATTTCATATTGCTCTAGTGTGTTTAGTGTGTCTGTATATTTCATATTGCTCTAGTGTGTTTAGCGTGTCTGTATATTTCATATTGCTCTAGTGTGTTTAGCGTGTCTGTATATTTCATATTGCTCTAGTGTGTTTAGCGTGTCTGTATATTTCATATTGCTCTAGTGTGTTTAGTGTGTTTGTGTCTGTATATTTCATATTGCTCTAGTGTGTTTAGCGTGTCTGTATATTTCATATTGCTCTAGTGTGTTTAGTGTGTCTGTATATTTCATATTGCTCTAGTGTGTTTAGCGTGTCTGTATATTTCATATTGCTCTAGTGTGTTTAGCGTGTCTGTATATTTCATATTGCTCTAGTGTGTTTAGTGTGTCTGTATATTTCATATTGCTCTAGTGTGTTTAGCGTGTCTGTATATTTCATATTGCTCTAGTGTGTTTAGTGTGTCTGTATATTTCATATTGCTCTAGTGTGTTTAGCGTGTCTGTATATTTCATATTGCTCTAGTGTGTTTAGCGTGTCTGTATATTTCATATTGCTCTAGTGTGTTTAGTGTGTCTGTATATTTCATATTGCTCTAGTGTGTTTAGTGTGTCTGTATATTTCATATTGCTCTAGTGTGTTTAGCGTGTCTGTATATTTCATATTGCTCTAGTGTGTTTAGTGTGTCTGTATATTTCATATTGCTCTAGTGTGTTTAGTGTGTCTATATATTTCATATTGCTCTAGTGTGTTTAGCGTGTCTATATATTTCATATTGTTCTAGTGTGTTTAGTGTGTCTATATATTTCATATTGCTCTAGTGTGTTTAGTGTGTCTGTATATTTCATATTGCTCTAGTGTGTTTAGTGTGTCTGTATATTTTATATTGTTCTAGTGTGTTTAGTGTGTCTATATATTTCATATTGTTCTAGTGTGTTTAGTGTGTCTATATATTTCATATTGCTCTAGTGTGTTTAGTGTGTCTGTATATTTTATATTGCTCTAGTGTGTTTAGTGTGTCTATATATTTCATATTGTTCTAGTGTGTTTAGTGTGTCTGTATATTTCATATTGCTCTAGTGTGTTTAGTGTGTCTGTATATTTCATATTGCTCTAGTGTGTTTAGTGTGTCTGTATATTTCATATTGCTCTAGTGTGTTTAGTGTGTCTGTATATTTCATATTGCTCTAGTGTGTTTAGTGTGTCTGTATATTTCATATTGTTCTAGTGTGTTTAGTGTGTCTATATATTTCATATTGCTCTAGTGTGTTTAGTGTGTCTGTATATTTTATATTGCTCTAGTGTGTTTAGTGTGTCTGTATATTTCATATTGCTCTAGTGTGTTTAGTGTGTCTGTATATTTCATATTGCTCTAGTGTGTTTAGTGTGTCTGTATATTTTATATTGCTCTAGTGTGTTTAGTGTGTCTGTATATTTCATATTGCTCTAGTGTGTTTAGTGTGTCTGTATATTTCATATTGCTCTAGTGTGTTTAGTGTGTCTGTATATTTCATATTGCTCTAGTGTGTTTAGTGTGTCTGTATATTTTATATTATATTTTATATTCTAGTGTGTTTAGTGTGTCTGTATATTTCATATTGCTCTAGTGTGTTTAGTGTGTCTGTATATTTCATATTGCTCTAGTGTGTTTAGTGTGTCTGTATATTTCATATTGTTCTAGTGTGTTTAGTGTGTCTGTATATTTCATATTGTAGTGTGTTTAGTGTGTCTGTATATTTCATATTGCTCTAGTGTGTTTAGTGTGTCTGTATATTTTATATTGCTCTAGTGTGTTTAGTGTGTCTGTATATTTCATATTGCTCTAGTGTGTTTAGTGTGTCTGTTAGTGTGTTTATTTCATATTGCTCTAGTGTGTTTAGTGTGTCTGTATATTTCATATTGCTCTAGTGTGTTTAGTGTGTCTGTATATTTTATATTGCTCTAGTGTGTTTAGTGTGTCTGTATATTTCATATTGCTCTAGTGTGTTTAGTGTGTCTATATATTTCATATTGTTCTAGTGTGTTTAGTGTGTCTGTATATTTCATATTGCTCTAGTGTGTTTAGTGTGTCATATTGCTCTAGTGTGTTTAGCGTGTCTGTATATTTCATATTGCTCTAGTGTGTTTAGTGTGTCTATATTTTATATTGCTCTAGTGTGTTTAGTGTGTCTGTATATTTCATATTGCTCTAGTGTGTTTAGTGTGTCTGTATATTTTATATTGCTCTAGTGTGTTTAGTGTGTCTGTATATTTCATATTGTTCTAGTGTGTTTAGTGTGTCTGTATATTTCATATTGCTCTAGTGTGTTTAGTGTGTCTGTATATTTCATATTGCTCTAGTGTGTTTAGTGTGTCTGTATATTTCATATTGCTCTAGTGTGTTTAGTGTGTCTGTATATTTCATATTGTTCTAGTGTGTTTAGTGTGTCTGTATATTTCATATTGCTCTAGTGTGTTTAGTCTGTATATTTCATATTGTTTGTTTAGTGTGTCTGTATATTTCATATTGCTCTAGTGTGTTTAGTGTGTCTGTATATTTCATATTGCTCTAGTGTGTTTAGTGTGTCTGTTTATATTTTATATTGCTCTAGTGTGTTTAGTGTGTCTGTATATTTATATTTCTAGTGTGTTTAGTGTGTTGTATATTTCATATTGCTCTAGTGTGTTTAGTGTGTCTGTATATTTCATATTGCTCTAGTGTGTTTAGTGTGTCTGTATATTTCATATTGCTCTAGTGTGTTTAGTGTGTCTATATTTTCATATTTCTAGTGTGTTTGTGTCTGTATATTTCATATTGTTCTAGTGTGTTTAGTGTGTCTGTATATTTCATATTGCTCTAGTGTGTTTAGTGTGTCTGTATATTTCATATTGCTCTAGTGTGTTTAGTGTGTCTGTATATTTCATATTGCTCTAGTGTGTTTAGTGTGTCTGTATATTTCATATTGTTCTAGTGTGTTTAGTGTGTCTGTATATTTCATATTGCTCTAGTGTGTTTAGTGTGTCTGTATATTTCATATTTTAGTGTCTGTATATTTCATTTGCTCTAGTGTGTTTAGTGTGTCTGTATATTTATATATTGCTCTAGTGTGTTTAGTGTGTCTGTATATTTCATATTGCTCTAGTGTGTTTAGTGTGTCTGTATATTTCATATTGTTCTAGTGTGTTTAGTGTGTCTGTATATTTCATATTGCTCTAGTGTGTTTAGTGTGTCTGTATATTTCATATTGCTCTAGTGTGTTTAGTGTGTCTGTATATTTCATATTGCTCTAGTGTGTTTAGTGTCTGTATATCTGCTCTAGTGTGTTTAGCGTGTCTATTATTTCATATTGCTCTAGTGTGTTTAGTGTGTCTGTATATTTCATATTGCTCTAGTGTGTTTAGTGTGTCTGTATATTTCATATTGCTCTAGTGTGTTTAGTGTGTCTGTATATTTCATATTGCTCTAGTGTGTTTAGTGTGTCTGTATATTTCATATTGCTCTAGTGTGTTTAGTGTGTCTGTATATTTTATATTGCTCTAGTGTGTTTGTGTCTGTATATTTTTAGCGTGTCTGTATATTTCATATTGCTCTAGTGTGTTTAGTGTGTCTGTATATTTTATATTGTCTAGTGTGTTTATTGTGTCTGTATATTTCATATTGCTCTAGTGTGTTTAGTGTGTCTGTTTATATTTTCATATTGCTCTAGTGTGTTTAGTGTGTCTGTATATTTCATATTGCTCTAGTGTGTTTAGTGTGTCTGTATATTTCATATTGCTCTAGTGTGTTTAGTGTGTCTGTATATTTCATATTGCTCTAGTGTGTTTAGTGTCTGTATATTTCATATTGCTCTATATATTTCATATTGCTCTAGTGTGTTTAGTGTGTCTGTATATTTCATATTGCTCTAGTGTGTTTAGTGTGTCTGTATATTTCATATTGCTCTAGTGTGTTTAGTGTGTCTGTATATTTCATATTGCTCTAGTGTGTTTAGTGTGTCTGTATATTTCATATTGCTCTAGTGTGTTTAGCGTGTCTGTATATTTCATATTGCTCTAGTGTGTTTAGTGTGTCTGTATATTTCATATTGCTCTAGTGTGTTTAGCGTGTGTCTGTATATTTCATATTGCTCTAGTGTGTTTAGTGTGTCTGTATATTTCATATTGCTCTAGTGTGTTTAGTGTGTTTAGTGTGTCTGTATATTTCATATTGCTCTAGTGTGTTTAGTGTCTGTCTAGTGTGTTTATATTTCATATTGCTCTAGTGTGTTTAGTGTGTCTGTATATTTCATATTGCTCTAGTGTGTTTAGTGTGTCTGTATATTTCATATTGCTCTAGTGTGTTTAGTGTGTCTGTATATTTTATATTGCTCTAGTGTGTTTAGTGTGTCTGTATATTTCATATTGCTCTAGTGTGTTTAGTGTGTCTGTATATTTTATATTGCTCTAGTGTGTTTAGTGTGTCTGTATATTTCATATTGCTCTAGTGTGTTTAGTGTGTCTGTATATTTTATATTGCTCTAGTGTGTTTAGTGTGTCTGTATATTTTATATTGCTCTAGTGTGTTTAGTGTGTCTATATATTTCATATTGCTCTAGTGTGTTTAGTGTGTCTGTATATTTCATATTGCTCTAGTGTGTTTAGTGTGTCTGTATATTTCATATTGCTCTAGTGTGTTTAGTGTGTCTGTATATTTCATATTGCTCTAGTGTGTTTAGTGTGTCTGTATATTTCATATTGCTCTAGTGTGTTTAGTGTGTCTGTATATTTCATATTGCTCTAGTGTGTTTAGTGTGTCTGTATATTTCATATTGCTCTAGTGTGTTTAGTGTGTCTATATATTTCATATTGCTCTAGTGTGTTTAGTGTGTCTGTATATTTTATATTGCTCTAGTGTGTTTAGTGTGTCTGTATATTTCATATTGCTCTAGTGTGTTTAGTGTGTCTGTATTTTCATATTGTTCTAGTGTGTTTAGTGTGTCTGTATATTTCATATTGTTCTAGTGTGTTTAGTGTGTCTATATATTTCATATTGCTCTAGTGTGTTTAGTGTGTCTATATATTTCATATTGCTCTAGTGTGTTTAGTGTGTCTGTATATTTCATATTGCTCTAGTGTGTTTAGTGTGTCTGTATGCTCTAGTGTGTTTTTCATATTGCTCTAGTGTGTTTAGTGTGTCTGTATATTTCATATTGCTCTAGTGTGTTTAGTGTGTCTGTATATTTCATATTGCTCTAGTGTGTTTAGTGTGTCTGTATATTTCATATTGCTCTAGTGTGTTTAGTGTGTCTGTATATTTTATATTGCTCTAGTGTGTTTAGTGTGTCTGTATATTTCATATTGCTCTAGTGTGTTTAGCGTGTCTGTATATATTTCAGTGTGTTTATTGTATATTTCTAGTGTGTTTAGTGTGTCTGTATATTTCATATTGCTCTAGTGTGTTTAGTGTGTCTGTATATTTCATATTGCTCTAGTGTGTTTAGTGTGTCTGTATATTTATATTGCTCTAGTGTGTTTCGTGTCTGTATATTTCATTGCTCTAGTGTGTTTGCGTGTCTGTATATTTCATATTGTGTGTTTAGTGTGTCTGTATATTTCATATTGCTCTAGTGTGTTTAGCGTGTCTGTATATTTCATATTGCTCTAGTGTGTTTAGTGTGTCTGTATATTTCATATTGCTCTAGTGTGTTTAGCGTGTGTCTGTATATTTCTGTATATTTCATATTGCTCTAGTGTGTTTAGTGTCTGTATATTTTATTGCTCTAGTGTGTTTAGTGTGTCTGTATATTTCATATTGCTCTAGTGTGTTTAGTGTGTCTGTATATTTCATATTGCTCTAGTGTGTTTAGTGTGTCTGTATATTTCATATTGCTCTAGTGTGTTTAGTGTCTGTATATTTCATATTGCTCTAGTGTGTTTAGCGTGTCTGTATATTTCATATTGCTCTAGTGTGTTTAGCGTGTGTCTGTATAGTGTGTTTAGCGTGTCTGTATATGCATATTGCTCTAGTGTGTTTAGTGTGTCTGTATATTTCATATTGCTCTAGTGTGTTTAGTGTGTCTGTATATTTCATATTGCTCTAGTGTGTTTAGCGTGTCTGTATATTTCATATTGCTCTAGTGTGTTTAGTGTGTCTGTATATTTCATATTGCTCTAGTGTGTTTAGTGTGTCTGTATATTTCATATTGCTCTAGTGTGTTTAGCTCTAGTGTGTGTCTGTATATTTCATATTGCTCTAGTGTGTTTAGCGTGTCTGTATATTTCATATTGCTCTAGTGTGTTTAGTGTGTTTAGTTTGTGTCTGTATATATTGCTTTTAGTGTATTGCTCTAGTGTGTTTAGTGTGTCTGTATATTTCATATTGCTCTAGTGTGTTTAGCGTGTCTGTATATTTCATATTGCTCTAGTGTGTTTAGCGTGTCTGTATATTTCATATTGCTCTAGTGTGTTTAGTGTGTTTAGTGTGTTTAGCGTGTCTGTATATTTCATATTGCTCTAGTGTGTTTAGTGTGTCTGTATATTTCATATTGCTCTAGTGTGTTTAGCGTGTCTGTATATTTCATATTGCTCTAGTGTGTTTAGCGTGTCTGTATATTTCAGTGTGTTTATTGCTCTAGTGTGTTTAGCGTGTCTGTATATTTCATATTGCTCTAGTGTGTTTAGCGTGTCTGTATATTTCATATTGCTCTAGTGTGTTTAGTGTGTCTGTTTATATTTTCATATTGCTCTAGTGTGTTTAGTGTGTCTGTATATTTCATATTGCTCTAGTGTGTTTAGCGTGTCTGTATATTTCATATTGCTCTAGTGTGTTTAGTGTGTCTATATATTTCATATATTTCATATTGCTCTAGTGTGTTTAGTGTGTCTGTATATTTCATATTGCTCTAGTGTGTTTAGTGTGTCTGTATATTTCATATTGCTCTAGTGTGTTTAGTGTGTCTGTATATTTTATATTGCTCTAGTGTGTTTAGTGTGTCTATATATTTCATATTGCTCTAGTGTGTTTATTGTCATATTGCTCTAGTGTGTTTAGTGTGTTTAGTGTGTCTGTATATTTCATATTGCTCTAGTGTGTTTAGTGTGTCTGTATATTTCATATTGCTCTAGTGTGTTTAGTGTGTCTGTATATTTCATATTGTTCTAGTGTGTTTAGTGTGTCTATTATTTCATATTGCTCTAGTGTGTTTAGTGTGTCTGTATATTTCATATTGCTCTAGTGTGTTTAGTGTGTCTGTATATTTCATATTGCTCTAGTGTGTTTAGTGTGTCTGTATATTTCATATTGCTCTAGTGTGTTTAGTGTGTCTGTATATTTCATATTGTCTCTAGTGTGTTTAGTGTGTCTGTATATTTCATATTGCTCTAGTGTGTTTAGTGTGTCTGTATATTTTATATTGCTCTAGTGTGTTTAGTGTGTCTGTATATTTCATATTGCTCTAGTGTGTTTAGTGTGTCTGTATATTTCATATTGCTCTAGTGTGTTTAGTGTGTCTGTATATTTCATATTTCTAGTGTGTTTATTCTGTATATTTCATATTGCTCTAGTGTGTTTAGTGTGTCTGTATATTTTATATTGCTCTAGTGTGTTTAGCGTGTCTGTATATTTCATATTGCTCTAGTGTGTTTAGTGTGTCTGTATATTTCATATTGCTCTAGTGTGTTTAGTGTGTCTGTATATTTCATATTGCTCTAGTGTGTTTAGTGTGTCTGTATATTTCATATTGCTCTAGTGTGTTTAGTGTGTCTGTATATTTCATATTGCTCTAGTGTGTTTAGTGTGTCTGTATATTTCATATTGCTCTAGTGTGTTTAGTGTGTCTGTATATTTCATATTGCTCTAGTGTGTTTAGTGTGTCTGTATATTTCATATTGCTCTAGTGTGTTTAGTGTGTCTGTATATTTTATATTGCTCTAGTGTGTTTAGTGTGTCTATATATTTCATATTGCTCTAGTGTGTTTAGTGTGTCTGTATATTTCATATTGCTCTAGTGTGTTTAGTGTGTCTGTATATTTCATATTGCTCTAGTGTGTTTAGTGTGTCTGTATATTTTATATTGTTCTAGTGTGTTTAGTGTCTGTTTAGTGTGTCTGTATATTTCATATTGCTCTAGTGTGTTTAGTGTGTCTGTATATTTCATATTGCTCTAGTGTGTTTAGTGTGTCTGTATATTTCATATTTTAGTGTGTTTAGTGTCTGTATATTTCATATTGTTCTAGTGTGTTTAGTGTGTCTGTATATTTCATATTGCTCTAGTGTGTTTAGTGTGTCTGTATATTTCATATTGCTCTAGTGTGTTTAGTGTGTCTGTATATTTCATATTTATATTTCTAGTGTGTTTAGCGTGTCTATATATTTCATATTGCTCTAGTGTGTTTAGTGTGTCTGTATATTTCATATTGCTCTAGTGTGTTTAGTGTGTCTGTATATTTCATATTGCTCTAGTGTGTTTAGTGTGTCTGTATATTTCATATTGCTCTAGTGTGTTTAGTGTGTCTGTATATTTCATATTGCTCTAGTGTGTTTAGTGTGTCTGTATATTTCATATTGCTCTAGTGTGTTTAGTGTGTCTGTATATTTCATATTGCTCTAGTGTGTTTAGCGTGTCTGTATATTTCATATTGCTCTAGTGTGTTTAGTGTGTCTGTATATTTCATATTGCTCTAGTGTGTTTAGTGTGTCTGTATATTTCATATTGCTCTAGTGTGTTTAGTGTGTCTGTATATTTATATTGCTCTAGTGTGTTTTGTCTGTATATTTCATATTGCTCTAGTGTGTTTAGTGTGTCTGTATATTTCAGTGTGTTTATTGCTGTATATTTCTAGTGTGTTTAGTGTGTCTGTATATTTTTATTGCTCTAGTGTGTTTAGTGTGTCTGTATATTTCATATTGCTCTAGTGTGTTTAGTGTGTCTGTATATTTCATATTGCTCTAGTGTGTTTAGTGTCTGTCTGTATATTTCATATTGCTCTAGTGTGTTTAGTGTGTCTGTATATTTCAGTGTGTTTATTGCTGTATATTTCTAGTGTGTTTAGTGTGTCTGTATATTTCATATTGCTCTAGTGTGTTTAGTGTGTCTGTATATTTCATATTGCTCTAGTGTGTTTAGTGTGTCTGTATATTTCATATTGCTCTAGTGTGTTTAGTGTGTCTGTATATTTCATATTGCTCTAGTGTGTTTAGTGTGTCTGTATATTTCATATTGCTCTAGTGTGTTTAGTGTGTTTAGTGTGTCTGTATATTTCATATTGCTCTAGTGTGTTTAGTGTGTCTGTATATTTTATATTGCTCTAGTGTGTTTAGCGTGTCTGTATATTTCATATTGCTCTAGTGTGTTTAGCGTGTCTGTATATTTCATATTGCTCTAGTGTGTTTAGTGTGTCTGTATTTTTATATTGCTCTAGTGTGTTTGTGTCTGTATATTTCATATTGCTCTAGTGTGTTTAGTGTGTCTGTATATTTCATATTGCTCTAGTGTGTTTAGTGTGTCTGTATATTTCATATTGCTCTAGTGTGTTTAGTGTGTCTGTATATTTCATATTGCTCTAGTGTGTTTAGCGTGTCTGTATATTTCATATTGCTCTAGTGTGTTTAGTGTGTCTGTATATTTTATATTGCTCTAGTGTGTTTGTGGCTGTATATTTTATATTGCTCTAGTGTGTTTGTCTGTATATTTATATTGCTCTAGTGTGTTTAGCGTGTCTGTATATTTTCATATTGCTCTAGTGTGTTTAGTGTGTCTGTATATTTCATATTGCTCTAGTGTGTTTAGTGTGTCTGTATATTTCATATTGCTCTAGTGTGTTTAGTGTGTCTGTATATTTCATATTGCTCTAGTGTGTTTAGTGTGTCTGTATATTTCATATTGCTCTAGTGTGTTTAGTGTGTCTGTATATTTCATATTGCTCTAGTGTGTTTAGTGTGTCTGTATATTTCATATTGCTCTAGTGTGTTTAGTGTCTGTATATTTTATATTTTAGCGTGTCTGTATATTTCATATTGCTCTAGTGTGTTTAGTGTGTCTGTATATTTCATATTGCTCTAGTGTGTTTAGTGTGTCTGTATATTTCATATTGCTCTAGTGTGTTTAGTGTGTCTGTATATTTCATATTGCGTGTCTCTAGTGTGTTTTGTGTCTGTATATTTCATATTGTCTAGTGTGTTTAGTGTGTCTGTATATTTCATATTGCTCTAGTGTGTTTAGTGTGTCTGTATATTTATTGCTCTAGTGTGTTTAGTGTGTCTGTAGTGTGTTTATTTCATATTGCTCTAGTGTGTTTAGTGTGTCTGTATATTTCATATTGTCTATTGTGTGTTTAGCGTGTCTGTATATTTCATATTGCTCTAGTGTGTTTAGTGTGTCTGTATATTTCATATTGCTCTAGTGTGTTTAGTGTGTCTGTATATTTCATATTGCTCTAGTGTGTTTAGTGTGTCTGTATATTTCATATTGCTCTAGTGTGTTTAGTGTGTCTGTATATTTCATATTGCTCTAGTGTGTTTATTGTGTCTGTGTCTGTTTATTTCATATTGCTCTAGTGTGTTTAGTGTGTCTGTATATATTTCAGTGTGTTTAGTGTGTCTGTATATTTCATATTGCTCTAGTGTGTGTCTGTATATTTCATATTTTAGTGTGTGTGTCTGTATATTTATATTGCTCTAGTGTGTTTATTGCTCTAGTGTGTGTCTGTATATTTATATTGCTCTAGTGTGTTTAGTGTCTGTATGTTTATTGTAGTGTGTTTAGCGTGTCTGTATATTTCATATTGCTCTAGTGTGTTTAGTGTGTCTTGCTCTAGTGTGTTTAGTGTGTCTGTATATTTCATATTGCTCTAGTGTGTTTAGTGTGTCTGTATATTTCATATTGCTCTAGTGTGTTTAGTGTGTCTGTATATTTCATATTGCTCTAGTGTGTTTAGTGTGTCTGTATATTTCATATTGCTCTAGTGTGTTTAGTGTGTCTGTATATTTCATATTTCTAGTGTGTTTAGTGTGTCTGTATATTTCATAGTGTGTTTAGTGTGTCTGTATATTTCATATTGCTCTAGTGTGTTTAGTGTGTCTGTATATTTCATATTGCTCTAGTGTGTTTAGTGTGTCTGTATATTTTATTGCTCTAGTGTGTGTGTCTGTATATTTCATATTGCTCTAGTGTGTTTAGTGTGTCTGTATATTTCATATTGCTCTAGTGTGTTTAGTGTGTCTGTTTATATTTCATATTGCTCTAGTGTGTTTAGTGTGTCTGTATATTTCATATTGTCTAGTGTGTTTATTGTGTCTGTATATTTCATATTGCTCTAGTGTGTTTAGTGTGTCTGTATATTTCATATTGTCTAGTGTGTTTAGTGTGTCTGTATATTTCATATTGCTCTAGTGTGTTTAGTGTGTTTATTGCTCTAGTGTGTTTAGTGTCTGTATATTTCATATTGCTCTAGTGTGTTTAGTGTCTGTATATTTCATATTTTAGTGTGTTTAGTGTGTCTGTATATTTCATATTGCTCTAGTGTGTTTAGTGTGTCTGTATATTTCATATTGCTCTAGTGTGTTTAGTGTGTCTGTATATTTCTATTGCTCTAGTGTGTTTAGTGTGTCTGTATATTTCATATTGCTCTAGTGTGTTTAGTGTGTCTGTATATTTCATATTTCTAGTGTGTTTAGTGTGTCTGTATATTTCATATTGCTCTAGTGTGTTTAGTGTGTCTGTATATTTCATATTGCTCTAGTGTGTTTAGTGTGTCTGTATATTTCTGTATATTTCATATTGCTCTAGTGTGTTTATTGTCTGTATATTTCATATTGCTCTAGTGTGTTTAGTGTGTCTGTATATTTCATATTGTCTAGTGTGTTTAGTGTGTCTATTGCTCTATATTTCATATTGCTCTAGTGTGTTTAGTGTGTCTGTATATTTCATATTGCTCTAGTGTGTTTAGTGTGTCTGTATATTTCATATTGCTCTAGTGTGTTTAGTGTGTCTGTATATTTCATATTGCTCTAGTGTGTTTAGTGTGTTTAGTGTGTCTGTATATTTCATATTGTTCTAGTGTGTTTAGTGTGTCTGTATATTTATTGTGTGTGTTTAGTGTGTTTATTGCTCTAGTGTGTGTCTGTATATTTCATATTGCTCTAGTGTGTTTAGTGTGTCTGTATATTTCATATTGCTCTAGTGTGTTTAGTGTGTCTGTATATTTCATATTGCTCTAGTGTGTTTAGTGTGTCTGTATATTTCATATTGTCTAGTGTGTTTAGTGTGTCTGTATATTTCATATTGCTCTAGTGTGTTTAGTGTGTCTGTATATTTCATATTGCTCTAGTGTGTTTAGTGTGTGTATATTTCATATTTTAGTGTGTTTATTGTGTCTGTGTCTGCTCTAGTGTGTTTATTTCTGTATATTTCATATTGCTCTAGTGTGTTTAGCGTGTCTGTATATTTCATATTTCATATTGCTCTAGTGTGTTTAGTGTGTCTGTGTCTGTATATTTCATATTGCTCTAGTGTGTTTATTGTGTCTGTATATTTCATATTGCTCTAGTGTGTTTAGTGTGTCTGTATATTTCATATTGCTCTAGTGTGTTTAGTGTGTCTGTTTAGTGTGTTTAGTGTGTCTGTATATTTCATATTTCTAGTGTGTTTATGTGTCTGTATATTTCTATTGCTCTAGTGTGTTTAGTGTGTCTGTCTGCTCTAGTGTGTTTATTGTCTGTATATATTGCTCTAGTGTGTTTAGTGTGTCTGTATATTTCATATTGCTCTAGTGTGTTTAGTGTGTCTGTATATTTCATATTGCTCTAGTGTGTTTAGTGTGTCTGTATATTTCATATTTTAGTGTGTTTAGTGTGTCTGTATATTTCATATTGCTCTAGTGTGTTTAGTGTGTGTATATTTCATATTTTAGTGTGTTTTTAGTGTGTCTGTATATTTCAGTGTGTTTATTGTCTGTATATTTCATATTGCTCTAGTGTGTTTATTGTGTGTCTGTATATTTCATATTGCTCTAGTGTGTTTAGTGTGTCTGTAGTGTGTAGTGTGTTTAGTGTGTCTGTATATTTCATATTGCTCTAGTGTGTTTAGTGTGTCTGTATATTTCATATTGCTCTGTATTTCATATTTCTAGTGTGTTTAGCGTGTCTGTATATTTCATATTGCTCTAGTGTGTTTTGCTGTATATTTCATATTGTTTAGTGTGTCTGTATATATTGTGTTTAGTGTGTCTGTATATTTCATATTGCTCTAGTGTGTTTAGTGTGTCTGTATATTTCATATTGCTCTAGTGTGTTTAGTGTGTCTGTATATTTCATATAGTGTGTTCTAGTGTGTTTAGTGTGTCTGTATATTTCATATTGCTCTAGTGTGTTTAGTGTGTCTGTATATTTCATATTGCTCTAGTGTGTTTAGTGTGTCTGTATATTTATATATAGTGTGTTTTCTAGTGTGTTTAGTGTGTCTGTATATTTCATATTGCTCTAGTGTGTTTAGTGTGTCTGTATATTTCATATTGCTCTAGTGTGTTTAGTGTGTCTGTATATTTCATATTGCTCTAGTGTGTTTAGTGTGTCTGTATATTTCATATTGCTCTAGTGTGTTTAGTGTGTCTGTATATTTCATATTGTTCTAGTGTGTTTAGTGTGTCTGTATATTTCATATTGCTCTAGTGTGTTTAGTGTGTTATTTCATATTGCTCTAGTGTGTTTAGTGTGTTTAGTGTGTCTGTATATTTCATATTGCTCTAGTGTGTTTAGTGTGTCTGTATATTTCATATTGCTCTAGTGTGTTTAGTGTGTCTGTATATTTCATATTGCTCTAGTGTGTTTAGTGTGTCTGTATATTTATATTTCTAGTGTGTTTAGTGTGTCTGTATATTTCATATTGCTCTAGTGTGTTTAGTGTGTCTGTATATTTCATATTGCTCTAGTGTCTGTCTAGTGTGTTTAGTGTGTCTGTATATTTCATATTGCTCTAGTGTGTTTAGTGTGTCTGTATATTTCATATTGCTCTAGTGTGTTTAGTGTGTCTGTATATTTCATATTCTAGTGTGTTTATTGCTCTAGTGTGTTTAGTGTGTCTGTATATTTCATATTGCTCTAGTGTGTTTAGTGTGTCTGTATATTTCATATTGCTCTAGTGTGTTTAGTGTGTCTGTATATTTCATATTGCTCTAGTGTGTTTAGTGTCTGTTTAGTGTGTTTGTCTGTATATTTCATATTTCTAGTGTGTTAGTGTGTTTAGTGTGTCTGTATATTTCATATTGCTTCTAGTGTGTGTCTGTATATTTCATATTTTAGTGTTTAGTGTCTGTATAGTGTCTGTATATTTCATATTGCTCTAGTGTGTTTAGTGTGTCTGTATATTTCATATTGCTCTAGTGTGTTTAGTGTCTGTATATTTTATTGCTCTAGTGTGTTTAGCGTGTCTGTATATTTCATATTGCTCTAGTGTGTTTAGTGTGTCTAGTGTGTTTAGTGTGTCTGTATTTCATATTGCTCTAGTGTGTTTAGTGTGTCTGTATATTTATATTTTCTAGTGTGTTTATTGCTCTAGTGTGTTTAGTGTGTCTGTATATTTCATATTGCTCTAGTGTGTTTAGTGTGTCTGTATATTTTATTGCTCTAGTGTGTTTAGTGTGTCTGTATATTTCATATTGCTCTAGTGTGTTTAGTGTCTGTATATTTCATATTGCTCTAGTGTGTTTAGTGTGTCTGTATATTTCATATTTCTAGTGTGTTTAGTGTGTTGTATATTTCTATTGCTCTAGTGTGTTTAGTGTGTCTGTATATTTCATATTGCTCTAGTGTGTTTAGCGTGTCTGTATATTTTATATTGTCTCTAGTTTAGTGTGTCTGTATATTTCATATTGCTCTAGTGTGTTTAGTGTGTCTGTATATTTCATATTGCTCTAGTGTGTTTAGTGTGTCTGTATATTTCATTTCAGTGTGTTTAGTGTGTCTGTATATTTCTATTGCTCTAGTGTGTTTAGTGTGTCTGTATATTTTATATTGCTCTAGTGTGTTTATTGTCTGTATATTTCATATTGCTCTAGTGTGTTTATTGTCTCATATTGCTCTAGTGTGTTTAGTGTGTCTGTATATTTCATATTTCTAGTGTGTTTAGTGTGTCTGTATATTTCATATTGCTCTAGTGTGTTTAGTGTGTCTGTATATTTCATATTGCTCTAGTGTGTTTAGTGTGTCTGTATATTTCATATTGCTCTAGTGTGTTTAGTGTGTCTGTATATTTCATATTGCTCTAGTGTGTTTAGTGTGTCTGTAGTGTGTTTATATTTGCTCTAGTGTGTTTAGTGTGTCTGTATATTTCATATTGCTCTAGTGTGTTTAGTGTGTCTGTATATTTCATATTGCTCTAGTGTGTTTAGTGTGTCTGTATATTTCATATTCATTGCTCTAGTGTGTTTATTGCTCTAGTGTGTTTAGTGTGTCTGTATATTTCATATTGCTCTAGTGTGTTTAGTGTGTCTGTATATTTTATATTGCTCTAGTGTGTTTAGTGTGTCTGTATATTTCATATTGCTCTAGTGTGTTTAGTGTGTCTGTATATTTTATATTGCTCTAGTGTGTTTAGCGTGTCTGTATATTTTATATTGTTCTAGTGTGTTTAGCGTGTCTGTATATTTCATATTGTCCTAGTGTGTTTAGTACATATGCAGAACACATCACATATGCTAACAACACCCACAGAGACATCAACACAGACATGGAAATACTATACATCCAACCAAAAAGCCAAAAACTCAACACACTAGAACAATATGAAATATACAAACACACGAAAACACACCCCAACGATATTCTCAACACACAACTCAATTTCAAAACACATACACTCTTTGACTCTACACTACGAACGCACCCACACAGGAAACAAGAGGCGCCGAGACCAATAACAACCAGTTCCGAAGATGACCGAAAATAGGTCCAAACATGTTAACAAGTTACGTTAATGATATTTAATACAAGAAAGTTCTTATCATACTTATTCCGAAGTGATACTGTGTTAAAAGTTGTGTAATCAAGATGAATAGTTACTACTAGAATTATTAAGATGATACCGGTAGCTGTTAATTTCGTTCCTTTTTTTTTTTTCGTTGGCCGTTATACACGCTTTAACATGTGTGGTCATATAGCGTGTGTGGGATGTTTGGGTATATCAGTAGGTTGTGGACTATTGCGATTCTATTTCTTTAATTTCGTTGCACGTGATGTGGAGACGAACTGTCCTTGTCTCGTCGAAGACCCTTATTACTGTCCTGCACGCAGCAGCTCCACAGATGGAAATGTTTTCGAGTGGAGCAGGTGAAATATTGGACACTTAGTGCGTCGCATCCGCCCGTCTGACAGGGCTGACACTTCTCTGGCGGTCAACATCTCGTCCGACTGCTCCGCGCCGACTACCTCGATCTATAGCTTGTTGGTTTCCTAGACTGCAGCAGGACTTGCCAATTCCTATTATCTTCCAGTAATATCGTAACTTACAGCTATTATCACACCATACTCGATATTATATTAAGTAACTTAAATGCAAATTTGAGCAGCAGGCTACAACGTGTGCATAATGCGTGTGTCCGTTATATTTGTAATATTCGTAAGTATGATCATGTTTCCCCGTCTTTCCAAACTCTCTCTTGGCTAAGGCTGAGAGATCGACGAGCCCTGCATTCTCGTGTTCTCTTATTTCAAATTCTGCGCACCGCTACCCCAATCTATTTGGCTTCTCGTTTTCAAAATTTATCCGCATATCATCAGCTAAGTACAAGATCTCATCATAACAATTGACTCATTATACCCTACCACAAGACATCTTTATATTCTTCATCTTATACAGTTTCAGTTGCTAGAAATTGGAACTCGCTTCCGAGTGATGTAAGGGGTTGTTGGACAATAACTTCATTTAGGTCAAAATTACATAAATTCTTACTTAACAAATTAATATTGCTGATTAATGTTTATTACATATAATGAAACTAACATCTGTCCATTCTTATTATCATTAATTTCTCTAAATAGATTTACAAAACCTCAAATGGGAATTACATTAATATTCCCATTATAGAAATATATTTTAGATGTATATATACTGTATTTTTTTCTCCCTGTAACATAGTTCTAGTATGCTTATATTAAATTAATTTTCATCATTTTACTAGCTATCTCAAATCTCAAATTAATTATAATTGATTGAATTAAAGTAGCTTATAAATTAAGTTACTACTTTACCTTATAGGTTTATCTAAATTTAAATAAATATGTAGTCTACTAGTCGTTAAAACTTAACTGAAGAATATTGCTGTAGAACCTTTTAAGTGTAGTGTAAATATTCGTAATTTAAATATGTATTGTATTGATTAAGGCTGGTTGAGTGGAAGAGAAGGCCTTATGGCCTTAACTCTGCCAGCGAAAATAAAACATTATTATTATTATTATTATTATTATTATTATTATTATTATTATTATTATTATTATTATTATTGTTGTTGTTGTTGTTATACTCTATTTTATACAGAAGGAAATTTTCCTCCGTTGAGTTCGAACATTAGGGGCGAACCTAGCCAATCAGTAACAAGACAGTTTAGGATTTGCTACTTACTACCGTATACCTGTGTGACAGGATGTTCCTACAACAATGAGTCGCGTTCTCATTGTGCTGCCATAGTTGATATAACCATGGCGAGAAATTAAGCGCCCAGGGGAAAGATTCTCATTCAAAGTTACGAAATCTTTTCCACGCCGACCAAATGCTATTTCGAGAATGATGAGCGAGACTCGAAGCGCACGAGAATGACGAGACGAGACTCGAAAGACAAATGCAACGAACACAGCGAGCGAGAGCGGCAGTAGTTAAGTTTGTTGATCTCTACCAACTACCCAACCATCTAATCAATGATCCATCCAATTATCAAGTAAACTACCAGCCAATTGCCCAACAAATGATACATTCACTCAAACGACCAATGAATCATCCATTAATTCAATCAAGAAAACAAGCAAGCTAACAAACAACAAACTAGCCAGCCAACCAACCAAAAAACCAACCAGCCAACCAACCAACCAACCAACCAACCAACCAACCAACCAACCAATCACAACAAATCAACTAATCAGTCAAGTTAACTAAAAATCAAAGAGACCATCACGATGTTGCGTATAATGTTTTCTATCATAACATTAATTTCAGTCAGTGCTATCTTATTCTTACAACAGGGTTACCAGTCATAAAGTCCAGGATTAGAATGTCCATGCATCTAAATGGCCATGAAATAACGTCCATGTTAAAAATGTCCATGCCAAATTGTCCAGAGTCAAAATGTCCATAGTTCTATAATGTCCACTTCACTCTGATGTCCAGAGTCAAAATGTCCACTACACCCTGTAATGTCCACTATATCCATTGTTCATGGTAGTTATAGTAACCTATGTAACATTTTCAAGTGCAGTGGATAGACCAGCTGAAATCCATTGTTCATGGTAGTTATATAATAATAAATTTAACTTCCCTTATGAAAAGGTTGCCAGATTTGACAAAGCGTATTACATATAATTTGAAAAACACACCTAAAAGGTAAAATGATATACATTTGAAACGGTTAGGGAATCGAATATACAAAATGTCAGAAAAATTTACACCTAAGTAGCGTTTGTGCTCATTTGCCTATCTAAAATTTTCAAGTGCAGTGGATATATCAGCTGAAATCCATTGTTCATGGTAGTTATAGTAACCTATGTAAAATTTCATGTCAAGTGCAATGGATAGAGCAGCTGAAATCTTGAATTCACAAAAGGGCAAGCATTTCCTTAGTTATCCTGAATGCTTGTACCGCCATCACGACTACAACAGAGGTAGAACAAAAATTTACTGGAGGTGTAGCAAAAGAAAAATTTGTGATGATTTTTTTATTTCCGGCAGCAATCTTCAATTTGGAGGTTTCTACAATGCTTAAAGAATGAAGAAAATCAAGTATGAATGCAAATCATCGAAGTAAGAGGTGGACACACACAAATTAAGGAACCTCTAAATAGAACATACATCACACATCAGAGACAAATACTCCAAATTGTGAAGAACTATGACACTTATGCACGGAATGGAGAAATTCTTACATATCTACGAGGAACTGGATATCATCTGAAATCTGGAGCTGTGCCCCAAGATGAAGAGCATAATTCAATTGTGGCAAATTTATGCAATGAAGAAAGAAATATCCTTTTCACATTTTGTTCTCATGGTCATTTAGTGTTATGAACATTTTGATCTCATGGACATTTTGTGTATGGACATTTTGATCTCATGGACATTTTGGCATATGGACATTTTGATATATGGACATTTTGGTATATGGACAATATAAGGTGTAAGGTACAACAGCCTACTTAATTCAGTTTATTTCATAAAAAGCGTGAATAAGCTTTTTTGGTACTTCTGTCTTCATCACAGCCATATACTCAGCCAAGTTTCAGAACCAGAGCTCTTGGGCATAGGATCCTGATACCAGTGCTTGGATTTCTTCCAAATTGCAGCGAATTGCTCTGTGCGGTCAATTGCAAGACTACATCGGTTTCATGTAACGGCCCGATGGCCAGTTTATCTTGGAGAAGCCCGAGACTGACAACTAGAAAGACTTGTTCCCATGGCAACGCTTCTCTCCCAGCAAGTTCACCATCATCCCACATGCTTCTTTGAATCCGCCCTCCGTGAAAAACAATCTTTCTTTTATTTTTTCTGTTTTGTTACGTCAACAGCTGTATAGACATATCCACTCGACTAGTAAAAATATGTTTTCGTATATGATAGGCCAAGGTTCGACCCCCTCCTATGTCTCCTTCAGAAGGTCAATCAGATGAGAGTTTTTTTATTAAAGAAGGACGATTTCGTCCTAGCAGGTTCTTAAGTTTTGTACTGTGAGAAGAGAATGTGAGGAATTTATTCTCAAAACTTATTATATTCAAAACATTCGAAGTCGTGTTTTTCATTTAATCACAGTCTTTTCCTGAGCTGAATCAGAATATGCAGAATTAAAGTAATATAACAGTTCACATTTTAACAGCTTATTCCTTTAATAGAGTACAACAAAAAATTCTAATAACATATTAGTCCGAAATAAATACTTAAAAAAATAGTTTTTGCCTAAATATTAACACTGTCTTATTCGATAAGTACTATCCGTACGATTCTGATTTTTATTCTTATCATTAGAGAAACTGATAAGGGATGATTTATCCCTTTGTAGTTTTTAAATAAAATGATCAGTTTTCTTGGAAAATAAAAAAAATAAATTCACATATTTCCTGCCTTTAGGAAGTCTGGCAACCATAGTGCAGTGACTACAGGACGAAACTCAGCTGTTCAGACCGGGAGTGCGTATGTGCTTTAGTACGTGAGCCGCGATGCGCTGTTGCCAAACTTCGCAGACTTTCAGCCTAATTTTCTAATTAACCATGCACTTAATTAAAAAACGCATAATAGGTTTACATTTGATTGATTTTAATACTCTCTGTTACTCCTTCAATTTCCAAAGTTATGTAACTTGTTTTTAATCTAAATTCATTATTTCCCATATACTACAAAATTCCTAATAAAAAGATGTTTTCAATCGAAATTTTATATTTTTTGTGTATATTTCTTTCAGTATCGAAACTTCATAGACCTATAGGCATATCCAGTTTTAATGGGTTAATTTTAAAATGTTTAGTTCAAATGAATGAAACTTGGTAAGTAAAATGGCGCTTCCTGCAAGACTTACTTTAGATATTGAATGATAGATAAGACTCTCTGTTCTTCTATATTGGCTAGGTTCATTGCACGAGAAAAAACAAACTGTGCATATTGTTATAACTGGCATTTTAACTAACTATTGAATTTCGTCTGCATTCATTGACATGAGACGATTGAACTCTGTAGAAAACTTAAGAGCTTGGTGAAATATAATAGATACAGAAGTTGGAAACTTTAATATGAGGTATAAGAAATGTCCTGTGGTTCATTACAAAGAAATCGACATCACAAAATTTTGTAAAAAAAAAAAAAATATTAGAAACTTGATTCACATCTGCAGAATCTTCAAACTTCGCCTTATCATTATTTCAAGATATTTAAATGTAGCTATATAGAACACAACAAGTTCAATTAGATGAAAGTTACATGTATACAATGGTTACAATATTGTACGTAAGAAGCAGGCTACAGACAAACTTCTACGTATTATAGGTATGCGTTTTTCACACGTCTTAGTTTTTTTTCTGAGATCTCTGAAAAATATATATTTTTAGTTATTTAGTTTTATTTATCTATCTATCTATCTATCTATCTATCTATCTATCTATCTATCTATCTATCTATCTATCTATCTATCTATCTATCTATCTATCTATCTATCTATCTATCTATCTATCTATCTATCTATCTATCTATCTATCTATCTATCTATCTATCTATCTATCTATCTATCTATCTATCTATCTATCTATCTATCTATCTATCTATCTATCTATCTATCTATCTATCTATCTATCTATCTATCTATCTATCTATCTATCTATCTATCTATCTATCTATCTATCTATCTATCTATCTATCTATCTATCTATCTATCTATCTATCTATCTATCTATCTATCTATCTATCTATCTATCTATCTATCTATCTATCTATCTATCTATCTATCTATCTATCTATCTATCTATCTATCTATCTATCTATCTATCTATCTATCTATCTATCTATCTATCTATCTATCTATCTATCTATCTATCTATCTATCTATCTATCTATCTATCTATCTATCTATCTATCTATCTATCTATCTATCTATCTATCTATCTATCTATCTATCTATCTATCTATCTATCTATCTATCTATCTATCTATCTATCTATCTATCTATCTATCTATCTATCTATCTATCTATCTATCTATCTATCTATCTATCTATCTATCTATCTATCTATCTATCTATATCTATCTATCTATCTATCTATCTATCTATCTATCTATCTATCTATCTATCTATCTATCTATCTATCTATCTATCTATCTATCTATCTATCTATCTATCTATCTATCTATCTATCTATCTATCTATCTATCTATCTATCTATCTATCTATCTATCTATCTATCTATCTATCTATCCATCTATCCATCGATCCATCCATCCATCCATCCATCCATCCATCCATCCATCCATCCATCCATCCATCCATCCATCCATCCATCCATCCATCCATCTATCTACCTACCTGTCTGTCTGTCTGTCTGTCTGTCTGTCCATCTATCTATCTATACTTTAATGTATTCCGGTTATAAGTTTTTCAAATATATGTTTTTTGTACTTACACGACTATATTTCAAATCCGAGGAGAAACGAAACTTCATATGTCCTCAATCAATTTTGCTGGAAGTTAGATTTTCCGTGAAAATGCAAGAACGCGAAAATACAGTATGTGTTCATTATTACTTTTCGTCACACTTTGAAATTCTTAGAAATTCGAAGCTGCCGTCAACAATCTTGTGTCCTTTAATGATGCGCTTACTGCTTTAGAAACAGTGAAACGTTTCGTAACACATCACAATGACTGAAATAAATATTACGAAACAATTTGAGGGCATGGAAACTGTGTTTGAAAGAGTGGGTGAAGAAAGAATGATGCTGAAACTGATCAGGAAGAGAAAAAGGAATTATCTGGGTTACTGGTTGAGAATAAACTGCCTTCTGAAGGATGCACTGGAAGGAATGGTGAACGGGAGTAGAGTTCAGGCAAGAAGATATCAGATGATAGACACATTAATATACTGTATATGGATCAAATGCGGAGACTAAGAAAAAGGCAGAAAATAGGAAAGACTGGAGAAAGCTGGATTTGCAGTGAAAGGCCTGCCCTTGAGCAGAACACTATGGATGAATGTCTCTTCTATTTAGAATCATGCGTACTTCTACTCCGAATTATCTGGTATCTCACTTTCAATTCCTTATAACTCAAGCACTTCTTTCTATTCCTCATCACAAAACTTCTTCATACACATCCTCCTACACTGTAGAAATACCTCGCCTCTGGAATTCTTTACGTAATGACGTCAGAGTTTGCCGGAAATTATCACAAGTCAAAATTAAATTCGTGGTTCTTAAGTATTGATACCTGAGTTGATTAACGTGTTTTTACTCTGTATTTAAAATTGCAAGTTTCTTGTCTATATTCGTTAATATCTTAGCATTGTTAATTAACTGGAATATAATTATGATATTTAATCACTCATTTAAAGTTTGTGTGATTATAGTGTGTATATATTATACAGGATAGGTTAAAAGTCGCTTTTCCCAAACACTTCCTTACATTTAAATGCATTTGACTACACATTTATTTACATATTTTGTTAAAAATAGACTCACTGTTTCTCGATGCACAATTCACAACATTTAGACACTGATTTACAGATGGCAGAACATAACTCACGATTTTCATCGATTTTCACGAATGACTGTTCGATCATCTGTCGCAAATGGTGCAGATCCTGCAGTTTCTGCCCAAAAATGTCGTTTTTAGAATACCCCACAGCGAAAAATCACATGGCGTCAGGTCGCATATCTGTGTGGCGATTCTATTGTGTCACGACGGCGAATCCATTCACGCTGGTTTAAGAATCTCTCGTCGTACATCAAAATGAGGTGGTACTTCATCCTGTTGTCATATCGGCAAAGCAAGGGCTGTTTTCAAAACATGACATTGGAAAAACAGTTGACGCACGAATATGGTTGCCAACCGACCACTTATTACACCCGTTATTCGTTTGTTCAAGTTATAACATCTGTATATGTTTACAAGTATGAAACCTACGAACGAATATTGGGGAAAGCGACTTTTGACCCACCTTGTAGTTTGGTTTTTATTATTGTAGTTGTATTTCTGGTGGTGTGGAAGAGAAGGATTTTCTAATTTCGTCTAATTTCGAGACACATACTGACTTAATTTGTATTTCTACATGCAGTCCGAATAAATACGTATTCTAGACCAATAAGCACCACTGTGCAGTTTAGAATTGTCCGTCTGCTGTAATAGGTGTTTCAAAAATTTTATAGATAGCAGTACTGATGTTTCTGGACGATTCATAGTTCTAGAGAGAGAAACAGAATCTCACCCCTCACGGGGACACGAAGATTCAGGTGGATCTATGAGGGACAGCAGACGTCTACCATAGGTACGTTATTCGGACTTGTTAACTAGAGAGGAATGCGTGCTGAGGATGATGGAACCGGCTTAGTCAGGCAGCACAATGAGAACGCGACTCATTCCACCTCGGGTGCACAGAAAGCCAAAACAAATTAGACAAACATTCAGTGTTTATTTCATACGAAGCTTGTCGGGACATACTGCCGGTTACGAACATTAATATGGCGTTGAACGTTTTTTTACTACCCACTTGTAATAGACTTTTTTGTTTCCAATTGGCTTGAATCAGTGAAATTATAATATTAATACGGTTCATGGAAGCTTACCCACAATTCCGCGCATTTAGCTTCATTACCCTTAATCATTAATCAATGAACAAGTAGTTATTCTTCAGTTTTTAAAACCCCGTCTAGCGTTAAATTTGCTCCAAAGGCTGTGTTCTGCGCTGTCGACTCGAAAACCGCCGTGATTCATAGGCAACCAATTCGACTGGAAACTATTGCAATGATGTATAAACCGTGCATTATTAGGCGTTTACTTGGCAAACAATCTAACTTGAATTTTTTTTCCTCCTCCGCGCCGGATATGCGTAGGTGAGAGTATTAATAATAATAATAATAATAATAATAATAATAATAATAATAATAATAATAATGGTTTATTTTAACGGGCAGAGTTAAGGCCACTCGGCCTTCTCTTCCACTCAACCAGTATGATACAAAAGTATTACATCACTATAAACAAAACATAATTAACACAATACAATACATAATACATAGGCTAATTAATATAATACAATATCAGTTCCTTTTATCTTTCCAACACACCAATCAAATAATTATGTAATATAAATAATATTTTTTTATTTTAGTAGGTTATTTTACGACGCTTTATCAACATCTTAGGTTATTTAGCGTCTGAATGAGATGAAGGGGATAATGGCGGTGATATGAGTCTGGGGTCCAACACCGAAAGTTACCCAGCATTTGCTCATATTGGGTTGAGGGAAAACCCCGGAAAAAACTCAACCAGATAACTTGCCCCGACCGGGAATCGAACCCGGGCCACCTGGTTTCGCGGCTAGACGTGCTAACCGTTACTCCACAGGTGTGGACTATAAATAATAATAATAATAATAATAATAATAATAATAATAATAATAATAATAATAATAATAATAATAATAATAATAATAATAATAAGTCCTCTGATTGAGGTTCTGACTGATATGTACAGCAGTGGCAAAAAAACCGGACCGACCCTTGTAGCTGATTTCAGAGCCTTGTTCACTCCAGGGCACGATAGACTGGTAACTAAGTCTTTCGTGGTTCGAATCCTGCCTGGGAAGGAAACTTTTTTCTGTTGATTATTCAAATTTATTCCCAATACTTTTCGATTGCAGCGATATTTTACTACGGTACTTAATTAACTTATTATTCCCAGAACATGAATGTTACCAGCTAGCGAAATGTATTGGGAATAAATTAGAATAAGGAACAAAAAATGTTTCCTTCCCAGGCAGGATTCGAACCACGAAAGTCTTAGTTACCAGTCTGTCGTGCTCTGGAGTGAACAAACCTCTGAAATCAGCTACAAGGTTCGGTCCGGTTTTTTTGCCATTACTGTACACCTAGGGTTGCCAACTCTCCCGTATTTCCCGGGATCTCCCGCATTTTCCCTAATTTTTAACAGTCTCCCGGCTCCCGTATTATTATTCTCTTCTAGCATTTTTCTCCCTTATGTTTGTATAATGTAAACATTTTTATTTTAAACATTTGATTTTTCCGTAAATGATGATTGATTATATGATGAATTTTATTGTTCAAGAAATGCATTAAAATATTCAGTCTTTATAGAAAATAAAACTTTCCAGAAATTAGTTTTACTGCTCGCCCGTCTAAAATCAAGCCGTGTTAATGTTATAAATTTTGCAAAAAAAAAAAAAACTGGCTAGTTTTGTTCTAAGCATACCAAGTAGTAATGCTCATGCAAAAAGAATGTTTCATCACATGAACAATAATTGGACAGATGTTCGAAACAGGAGCATAGGAACATGAGAGTAAAGTTGTTTTTTTAGTAACTTAACCGAATAATTTGTCTATTTTTATATGTGAAATTTTGTCGATTCCTTAGTCTCCCGTATTTTCTTCAAAAAAAGTTGGCAACCCTATGTACATCTCTTATCAGGCACTACATCTCACTTGACGATTTGTGTCGGAGGACGAACAATTGTTTGTATGCATCTGAAGTCTGATTAGTGTAATATGTAGCTAGTCGACGATATATGGAATGGAAGAGGAAGGAACTGGCCACCCTATCCCATCATCTCCTGGCCTAGTTGCCTCATAAGAGGTGTCTTCTTGGTATCACTGTGGCGTTTCAGATCTATCTTTGGACAGTTGACTAATCTATAATAATAATAATAATTATTATTATTATTATTATTTATCTATTTATTTACTTATTTATTTATTTGTTAATATATATGTACAGGACAACAGCCATTGGCCAATAAAAGTTCAGCACAGTGATACAATTAATAATAATAATAATAATAATAATAATAATTATTATTATTATTATTATTATTATTATTATTATTATTATTATTATTATTTATCTATTTATTTACTTATTTATTTATTTGTTAATATATATGTACTGGACAACAGCCATTGGCCAATAAAAGTCCAGCACAGTGATACAATTAATAATAATAATAATAATAATAATAATAATAATAATAATAATAATAATAATAATAGCCATACCTAAATATAATGAAATTGTTGATATCAGTCATGGTTATGATTATAATTTCAGTTTGACTGCGTTCGTAAGAAATCGTTTAGCCTGTTCTTGAAAATATATTTTGAGGTAGAGAATTCCATTCACGGGGGACTGAGACAGTAAAAGAGGATGAATAAAGGGATGTTCTATAAGGAGGAATTGCTAGGAATTGGCTGTCCTGTGACCTGGTGTTTAGATTGTGATTGGAGGATAAGCAGTTAAACCGGGACCGCAGATAATTTGGAGTAGAAGTGTATGTATGTATTTATTTACACTGAAAATGGGCAAGCACCCGGTGGTAGTGATATACACAGTATAAACAATACACAACAAAATTACAATACACAATACAATTATATACACAGTACAATAAGAATACACAATACAATTATACACAATAATTACCATTAATAATAATACATAAAATAACCTAATTAGATACATAAAATAACCTAATTAATTAAGTGTGGAGAACTCTAAACAGAAGAGACAGCGAATGAAGTGTTCTACGGTTATTGAGTCGCAGCCAGGATAAATATTTGAACGAGGATATAATATGGTCCAATTTGCGAGCATTGCTGATGAATCTGACACACATACATTGTGCACACGCTGCAGCTTGTTGGAAAGGTCAGTTGTCAAGTCTGTAAGTATTACGTCGCAATAGTCAAACAGTGGTAGTACGAGGGTTTGCACTCAAGTCTGTTTTAATTTCGGCGGGAGAAAGTTTCTGAACGGGTTAAGAGAATGCATGGTGTAACATACTGTCCTGGACATTTCGTTTATTTGGCATTCCCAATTTAAATTTCCATCTAAGTAAATGCCGAGGTTTCTGACGACAGAATGGTACGGAATATCGGCATTATTTACTGTAATGTTTGGGATATGTCTGTTGTTCATTGTGTTCGACATGTCCAATTACACTGAACAACAATTTTTTACTTTTTATCTGGCTCCGAAATAAAGATAGGTGAATATTAATAGTATGTGTGCCCTAAATTTGAATATGAAATAAAAATTTCCCCATCACATACCATTTTCCGGGAAAAATGAATTGAATTTTTTATGAACAAACTTATCTTTTTTTAATTTTTCACTGCTACTGGTAAAATTACAACATACTAAGGACTCAGAATGCCTCATAATACTTTAAAAATTGTACTGGATACAAAATTGATGTTACATAGTTTAAAACACAACAATAAAAATATTTCATGCGTATAATGAGAAAAATGTCGGAATTTGAACTTACATTTAAAAGAATTCTCTGGATGGCTTCTGTTTATAACTAGACCCTGGACTGTCTTTTACAAGGAACCAACAATAGTCTGCAAGCATGCTGGATGATGATCTTCCTTTATATCGCCTTTCCATTTCAGATATTTCTTGATTAAATATTTCCCTATGCTCGTTGCTTAACGCTCCAAAGTTAGGAGGAAAGAAATGCAAATGAGAATGTAAAAAGTGTATTTTGAGAGACATATTACACCCCATTTTCTCATATGCACTTGACATGGTTTCCACAACAAGTTCTATGTAGGAAATTTGAGCAAACATCTTTGAAAGCGCACCATGCCATTTTTCTGTATAACGAAAAGTTTTTCCTCAAACAAAGAGTCAGCCATTACTTTTGTATTTGTGGACCGATGAAAATGCCCGCTTTTAATTTGCCATCACTCAAAATGGTAAACTTTTGTTTTAAATACTAAAAACCACACTTTTGTTTGTTCATTGCGTTGACCTCACTTTGAACTGTTGTGAAATTTACTGAATAAAAGGAACCAATATCTGTTTATTTATTAGAAGTACAAAAGAACATGCAAACAGCCATAAGAAGCCGGAAATAAGTCATAAACTCATAAAATTCATTAGCTTTTGTTTTAGTTTACAACCCCCAATACGCACCAGATATTTCCTGAGAGAGCGCTTACCGAAACGTGAAATCGTATATCTTAAAAACCTTAAGTTATATGAAGAAAAGGGATGCATTTTCGGATTCAGCGTATGGGAGTAGTGGGTACAGTGAGACACAAAATATGAAGACATATATATGCAAGTGATAATTCAAGTATTTTTAAAATCAAGTGCAATAGAAATAGACATTAAAACGTGGAGTATAATAATACATAAACAAAAATGTTAATAGATAAAGGACATAATATACAATACGTGTTTGTCAAAAAAATGCAAATGTCTCACTGTTCCCATTCAGGAGGGTACAGTGAGACACCACAGTGTCTATTAATGGACATTGAAATGATTTACATTTATTTCAAAAGAAAACAAAAACTTGCTGTCTCTTCATCTTGACATGTTCTGCAGGCTTTATTTAGAATCATTTTAATGTCTGACTTCGAAACCATTGAAACATCTGGAACATTTGGAAAGTGAACTTTCCATGACACTTCGAACTTTTGCTAAAAAATGAAATGAATTTTTGGTGACAACAAAGCTTATAATTATAAGAATTTAATGTAATTCTTTATTATTTTTTAACATTTTCTTAAATTTTGTGAATAATTTTTTTTATTTATGAAACCATTAAAATGTAATGTATCCATTATTTTAAGCTACAGTTCCTAAATTGGTTACTAGTATGTTCATTTTTAATGTTAGTTACCGGTAAATGTAATATAATTACAGTTTGTTTTTGCAAATCATTGGTACATGGGAACAGTGAGACGTCTCAGTATACCCTTCAATGGCATGTCTCACTGTTCCCTTTACGCATAGTTCATTTAAAAATGACGCCATCACTTCAAAATGAAAACAAGAAAGATGAAACCTTGCCAAACATAATCTCAAATACCATAGTATTAGGTAACAAAACATTCATATTTATATCTCATTTGTATGTCCAAATTAAATACAAGCCAAAATTTTACTTCTAGAGTGAAAAATTACGAATTATTTTTTCGTCACTCACCTTTATAACTAGAATCAAATCGAGTAAGAAAATACTGTTACTTTACTCATGCGACATACAACTCCACTGTTACCAACATCTCAACATCAAAATGTATCATCTAATAAAAAATGTCTCACTGTTCTCCCTGTCTTACTGTACCCACTTCTCCCCTACACTAAACCATAAGGGACACATTGTTTAAGTAGGAGCAAAATTCTTGTTGTTCAGTGTTATTACAGCTTGTGACTTACTAGCATTTAACCTAAGTCCGAAACTTGTTCGCCCATGAAGAAACTTGGTTCAGGTCATGATTGTGTCAATAGTTGCATCAATTTCGTCTGGTCGGAAGTGTATGTATGTATGTATGTATGTATGTATGTATGTATGTATGTATGTATGTAGTCCAAACTTCGGGGCCACAATTAGGCTATTATCCACTCCTTAGTTTAAAGACATCTTCCTCCGGTCTGCATGATATTGCCATCTAATGGCGAAGAATGGAACCACTGAGTTAGCTATCGAGATTGCCGGTGATGTGAAGAAACTCGTCAGTACGGGCGTATTTATCTCGTGTCATTGATTGACATCGAAATATAAGAACAGCGATCTCTTTCACAACCACTGAATGCTCAGTAGATAGGCTACTTGTGTAATATGTTACGTCAAAAGCTTATGAAACGTTGCTTAGCTGTGATGCATTTCATCTTCCGAGAAACAGAACAGGTGAAGTTCGCTGTTATTTACCATGAGCTTTCCGTGCTGATGGCTCGGCTTGATATCCCAGCGAGTCAAATAGGAACTTGTAATAGAAAATACATAACGTTGAGTTGCATTCTTATCAGTTGCAACGGGAAACTGTTGTGTCGTATTATAGTTCTAAAGAGAAAAGTGGCAGGATGTTCGTAGAATCCTTATCATTTTATTACGTGGAACGTTTAAGAGAACCCAGACGTAAGTTTTCTACGTTATCAAGATATACGCTGTTTATTATTTTCCCCTGGAATTATGAAAGATATCTCCTGAAACTTTTCATGTTGATAAATTTAGCGTAGCTGCGTGAATAAATATATTGCAAAATATATTGAAATTATTTTGCAATCCATTTTGAATAATTTTTCAGAAAGGTCTATGATATACAATACAAAGATTTATTTTCAGTCAATGAATTTACTTTCTATATGTGTAAGGTACAGGTCCTTATATTACATAATTTAATACTGTATTAACGTTTTCGTCGGCCATGCCGACATCATCAGATACAACTTTTTATGCTGCAATATCATCCCTAAATAAATGCATGTGCCTCTATGATAAAAAATACAATATACATTGATAAACATAAAACATATTAAAATCAACATGGTTTGAGAACATCAATATTTATTTTCTCATGTAAATGTACCCTTATTGTCAATTAGTTAAAATCACGAACCTGTGATTACAATATATATATATATATATATATATATATATATATATATATATATATAAAATTGCAGGTCTTCACTATATAAAAATCTAAAACTGAAAAATTTATGTAAAATACTATGTGAAGAGATGCTTACAATGATTAATCTATATTTATCTAATTTGCTTCTATCCATATTCTTATTATCCAGTTATTATACGCCTTTTCTGTGTCCGAAAGATGTATATACACCATAATGTATGTGTTGAGATTGTACCTTGAAACATTAATTCATCAGAATTGTTATTGATGATATTTACAACCTTACAACCTTACATAAGTAAAGTCATTGACTGAAAAAAATCTTTATATTGTATATTGAAATTAGTTAAACTGTTTGATCATAAAAAATCTTCATTATGGATAAAAATTTAAAAAGAATTAGAAACGTAAAGTATTAATATCTCCGAATGTATTGTCTGCATGCGAGAGTTTCTCATTTCCTTGTTATCAAGAATGAGGAGAAAATTATATAGCCAGATCTTACTAGGCCTACTACTGAGACAATTTTATATGAAAAATGAATTATTAATGGAATTTTATTATTATTATTATTATTATTATTATTATTATTATTATTATTATTATTATTATTATTATTATTATTATTATTATGTAAAAGATTTGGGAATATTCTTTGACAGTAAATTGTCACGTTGATTACATTTACAATCACGCAATCAGAATGCTAGGAATAATACGGTCAATAACTTATTCTTTTTCCACGCCCGATTCTCTTTTAATGCTATACTATACATTGGTGCGATCGAAACTCGAATATGCATCTGTAGTTTGGAACTCGATTACAACTACGGACTCGGCTAAATTAGAAAATATACAAAGAAAATTTATATCCTTATGTTCATTCAGATTTCTGCCCATTAATTCCGGGTATAGTTATGAGAGAAAATGTGAATATTTTAATTGTCAAAATCTATATGCTAGACGCCATGAGCTAGATTATCTGTTCTTTTGTAAAGTCCTCAAAGTTGATATATCCTGTGACTCTTTCTTAAACAATATTACCTTACGTATTCCAACAAAAGATATGAGAGCCCACAAACTTTTCTATATTAGAAATTCGAAATTTCTTTCACCAGTCTCCAGATGCATTAAAAATGCCAACATGCATGGCTGCGAATTCGACCCCTTCAATGTATAGACTTTGTTTGCTCTTGGCAACGATTTATCATTTATGTATTATTTTAGGCATTATACTCAATTAACATTGTCTCATAGTATTCTTAGTTATCCATTCATCGTCATTATTGTAATTAATTGTAATTATATTTATGTGTAATAATTATTTTTGTTTTATGTTTTTGTTATATTTGTGCTGAACTGTAATTGGCCACTGGCTGTTGTACAGCACATTAAATAAATAAATAAATAAATAAATAAATAAATAAATAAATAAATAAATTATTATTATTATTATTATTATTATTATTATTATTATTATTATAACAACAATATTACCTTACGTATTCCAACGAAAGATATGAGGGCCACAAATTTTCTATGATAGAAATTCGAAATTTCTTTCACCAGTCTCCAGATGCATTAAAAATACCAAAGTACATTACTGCGAATTCGATCCTTTCAATGTATAAACTTAGTTTGCTCTTGGTAATTATTTATCATTTATGTATTCTTTCAGACATTATACTTAATCATCATTGTATCATCACTATTATTCTCATAGTATTCTTAGTTATGTATTTTAAAGTCATCCATTATTCTGTCCATTCGTCGTGATTATTGTCGTTAATTGTAATTGCCTTTATGTGTAATAATTATTTTTGTGCACTTTTTATTACTTTTTCAGTATCAATTTCGTCATATTGTAATTATGCTTTATGCTGAACTGTTATTGGCCTCTGGCTGTTCTATAACACAGTAAATAATAGCAAATAAATAAATAAATAAATAAAATTATATAAAATAAATTATTATTAAACCCTATTATTATTATTATTATTATTATTATTATTATTATTCTCTTCCTCTTTGTCATAGTCTTTTATTTCTTCCTTTAGATTAAGTTTATTATTCTTCTCACCATTATTTTCCCTTGTTCACCTAATCTTCTTTCTAGAACATTTCTTTCTTTCTTATCTCTTGTTTTTCTCTTTATTCTTCACTGTCCTCTCGATGTTTCTCTTCTCCTTGTCTATTAAACTGTTTTCTTCCTCTTTTATTAACTTTCTAATAATGTATATTTCCTCCTTTCCTTTTGGATTCTGTCCTCATCTCTAATTTTGATTTCCTTCTTTTCTTATCTTGTTGCTTTCCTTTTTATACTTTTACTCTCACTCATCTTCGAGTTGTAAATTTGTCTCTTTACTACTCTTCTAGTCGACCTGGTTGGCGAGTTGGTATAGCGCTGGCCTTCTATGCCCAGGGTTGCGGGTTCGATCCCGGGCCAGGTCGATGGCATTTAAGTGTGCTTAAATGCGACAGGCTCATGTCAGTAGATTTACTGGCATGTAAAAGAACTCCTGCGGGACAAAATTCCGGCACATCCGGCGACGCTGATATAACCTCTGCAGTTGCGAGCGTCGTTAAATAAACCATAACATTTTAAACTTGGGATATAACTATAAAAGTTATGAGAAAGTTTCAGTGTTCGCAGAAGTAAAGTTCTAAAACTAAATATTTGCCAAAATTAACTTCATTGGCATATCTTTGTATATTGCAGAATTGATCAAATAGCTTAGAATCATGAATAGTGACTTTTTAGAGTGTAAGAATTCAATGCATGTCAATAGGTCATCATATTTTATGGTTTGTATGTGCTTCAGCTTCAACCATTGAGAGCAGTTAAATTCTTTCATAGGTTTTGACCATTTGTTTAAAATGCAAATTTCATAGAAATGAATTACATTTTCATGAAAATTTTTACATTTTGTATGGAACCCATTTTCAGAAAATGAATTTAATGACTGTTTTACTTTTAGTTGCAAGAACTCGATTTTCAGCCTATCCTGCAAAGAAACGAGAACTGACATGAGCAAGTCATACACTTCCACTTCAGAATTATGTTCCCTTTCAACACTTGAGAATTTTTACATGTTGAATCTTTCGTACACTACTTTTAACACTTGAATATAAATAATTGATTAAATGGCGATCTTACCCGTGTTAATAACAAAAACTCAAGAAACACAAAAAGACACAAAACACAACACAAACACAAGAACACAAGAAATACATCACACTAACATACGAAAACAAAAACACATACAAGATCGCATCCTCATTCAGAAAACAGAAATACAACATAGCATACAGAACAGAAAACACACTACAAAGACATCTCAACACACAAACAGCACAAACAAATACGAGTAAATACAACCACACAGGCCTATACAAACTCACATGCAATAGTTGCGACAGTTTCTACATTGGACAGACAGGCAGATCATTCCAAACTCGATACAAAGAACACATTAAAGCAATAACCAGAGGACACAATACATCTACATATGCCGAACACATACTGTAACTAATGCTAACCACACATACAATAACATAAATACAGACATGGAAATCCTACACATACAACCCAAAAACCAAAACCTCAGCACACTAGAACAATATGAAATATACAGACACACTAAAACACACCCTAATCAAATTCTCAACACACAGATCAATTTCAGAACACACACGCTATTTGACACAACTCTTCATCACACGAACGCACGCACACAACAGGCAGCGAAGTTGAGATGGCGCCGAGACACAGAAGGCTCTGAGGATGGTGTCAAATAGCACCGAAACAGCTGTAAGCCGCACATGCTTACATAATTAACACGAGTAAGATCGCCATTTAATCGATTATTGAGATTTTAGTGTGGAAAAAACCAAAGATACAGTTATGAGAACTCATTAAAAAGAATCTTACCATCACTGGCATAGTTTTAGATGGCTGGGACATAAAATATGATTTCACAGCTGGGAACATTTTAATTGGCCTTTCCAAAGCATGAAATAAGATTAACCGTCTTGTTTTAGATGAACTCAGAAGTTGTTGATAGTTTATATCAACAAATTCACAGAAGTCCTTCAGTTCCTCTGTACGAACTGTATAGACACTGAAATAATTGAAAATGTTTAGTATAATGCCACAGTCTAGTATATACAGTCACGAAGCTTGAGTTTATGAGGGTACAAGAAACAACAAACTGTGCAGTACTATTTCGCATTGTCTGTAATGAGGCGATAGTAGCGATCCTAGTGGTTAGCAACTATCTATGGATGCATATATACTACGTATTGAGCTTCGTGACTATATATACTAGACTGTGATAATAGTCTCCACATCAATCGGAAAACTGTCTGCGCCATGTTGGATGCAGTCGTGCAAATGTGAGCGAGACAGCCTACTCCTACGATGTTGCTGTTCAAGTTACGTTTAATATTAATTCTAGTTGAAATGCGAAATGCTGGACATTTCAAAATTTTTTTAAATGCCAGCCGAACAAGATAAAATGATTAAAAAAGAGGACATGTCCTCCTTTTGCCAGACGGATGGTAACTCTAATCTTTCCAGTCTCGTCTATGAACTAATCTATGATCTTACAATTCATTACACATTTGTTCTATACTGTCCTTATTTTAATATCTCAGTTTAGTCGCTTGATGTACTTCCTCGGTTTAATCAGTAGTTTGTGTGATGTTAGGCCTTTCACCTTATAACTACAGTGAGCGGTGAGTAACATACTGTTGTGGAGAAGATGGCTGCCTCCCTACGCTCAGCTGTCTGCGGTAACAAGTGACTAACGAAACGCGGCAATGTTAACTACTCTAATAAAACGCAAATGTCAACCATCGCTACAATAGGCCATAACTACAGGTTATTGCTAACCGTAAATAAAGCGTAGACTTGCGTGTGCAATGCAGGCATTTTGATCTGGTGACGCATTTACAAGTACGCGCACCCTCACAACGAGGTCAGGGTTTCTGAAATGTTCACTTTTATTGCTACGTAACCTTTTTGTCATTGTGTTCTCCTATGCTCTTTTGTGTTGTCACAAAATACTTATGAGCAGGGAACGGATTTATATGGACTAAAAATATATGAAATATGTAAATATATATGTAGTTATTTTTACCAAAATATGGAATTAAATATGGATTTTTACCAAAATATGGAATTAAATATGGACTTAAAATTATAAAAAAATGACTATGTACGTTAAATATTGGTACATTTTAATCAAACTAAACAAAAATATAATGGACGTACCTTATCTTCCAATGTAGTTTCAACAAAACACAATTTTTATTGTCTGTTACCATAACAATAGGTTACAAACATTTCTTTCAAGTGCTGAAAAGTGAATCTTCTTCTATTGTCTCTGAGGATAGATTTATACTGACTAAAAGAGCGTTCGACGTCACAAGAAGTAACTGGTACATAATTCAATTTCACAATGTCTGCTGGGGATAAGTCCAAGTTAATCTTCACTGTTGATTCACCACTCATCACAGCAACAACCTTTTGTAGTTCTTCATATCCAGGGTTTTTGAAAGTACAGTGTCCACCTTAGCTCTTACTGCATCTGCAACTTTACCTCTACCACGATTCAGTTGTTCCACAGTACTATTTATAATTTCAAAACTTTCAGATAGTGAAAGGTGCCTATTTTGGAGACTTTTGAGCGTTTTTATGATGCATGAAAATGTATGCTGAATGTGAGCTAAGTCATTCTTCACACTTATGTCACAGGTAACTGTTTTCGCAGTATCAATTGAGACTGCATCTTCAGAGTCCAATGCAAGGAGAACATTGTTAATAGAGTCTATATGTTCGGCATAATATTCAACTGCTTCTAGCCATGTACCCCATCTAGTTAAAATTGGCTTTGGTGGCAATGGAATTTCAGGGTACATTTCTTTCAACACGTTAACTCTACTGGGAGCTTTGAGAAATACTTTTTCACTGATGAAATCAACAAATCTACTTTAGGAAATTGTCTCTGACCACTTCTGCCACACGATGAAATGCATGCGCCACACAAGTAAAATGAGTCAATTTAGGATATACAACAGATAATGCTTGTCCAGCTTTGACCATATAAGGGGCAGCATCGCTAATAAAGAATAACACATTATCGTACATAATACCCTTTGGCCACAGGATACCCATAGCTTCGTTGAACAGTTTAACTATAGTTTTGTTATTGCACTTTTCTAGAACATCACAATGTAAAAGAATTCGTTCAGAATATTGTTCACTTAACAAACCGATAACTACATTACCAACAAGTCTACCTTCTTTGTCGGGAGTCTCATCAATGGAAACCCAAATTGAACTATCTTTAATTTCATCTCTTATCTTCTGTATTGTCTCATCGTAGATGGATGGAGCATACGTCTTCCTAAGTGTTGACTCATCCGGGATTGTATGTTGAGTATATTTTTCAAGGAATTCCCTGAAGACCTTATTCTTTAGTTTGTAGAGAGGAATATCAGCAGAGATGAGAGAACGGCACAGGTCGATGTTAAACTCAGATCTTACATTCGATGTTGTTGGTTGTGTTAAAAACAATTGTCTCTGCTTGGAATTTAGTTGTTTGTTGGCCTGATGTTTACTAGTTGTAATGTGTTGTTGCACCAGGAACTTTTGTGTAGATGATACTGCACACTGACACAAATTACAAAATAATATTTTATTGTCAGTTGATAAACCATCTTCTTTAAATTCTGAAATGTAACTTGTTAGTTTTGATTTTAAATTGACTGAATGACGTACTTTTGGCATATTTACCGTCTTTATAGTATGATTTACAAAACTGAACCTATGTGTACTCTGACTGGCATTTAACTGTTGAGCTGCACAACTGAAGTCTGTTAAAAATTTTAAATTAAATTAATACAGTTTTGTAACTTACTTTCCCATTGTTGATAGGACTGCTAATTTTCAAATAACTCTGATGTTAAAGGGATTACTGAACATGTGTTTAAATCTCTATTGTTGAAATGTATTTTTAAAAGTTAATGGAATTTTGTTTTGTTTTATTGTTAAACCTAATATAATATGGACTGTTTTATATGAAATATGGAAAATATATGGAAATTAACGAAAATATGTACTAAACTCTAAAATATGGAAAAATATGGAAAATAAAAGTAGGATTTTTCAACCCCACACATTGTGAAACATAAAGATAATGCAAAATATAAATTATATTAGCTTTATAAGTAAATATGTATTTACATATAAATCCTTTCCCTGCTTATGAGGTACCCGTCTGTTTGGAGGACAAAACTGCATGAAAATAAAAAGTTGATGTACCGCGCATTAACAGTAAGACTCATACAGAAATAAAGATTGTCGTACATAATTAATTACTCTTCTGTTTCTACTTCCATTCTCACTACTCTAACTGGTTCTTTGTTGCTTATTAAACATTAAACACTTGTTATTTTCTACTACTAGTTCGATTTTCATGCTCTTATCTATTAATTTTTTCTTCATATTCGATTCATTTAAACTTAATAAAATAGTATCTCAACGACAGAATTCAAATAACGAAAACTGACTATTAGTCAAGTGAACCTTCAATTATTAATATAGGTGTTCCCCAAGGCACAGTTCTAGGCCCTATTTTATTTTCAATATATATTAATGACTTATTAAAAATTGACTTACAGCAATACAATCGTGTTCATTATTCTTATGCAGATGATACAGTTTTACTTTTTGGCGGAAAAACTGATACGATGCATATAATAATTCAAATAATGGAATTAAATTAATAAAAAAAAATGGTTTAACATAAATTATCTTTCTATCAACGAAAATAAAACCATAATTATTTCATTCTGATTATCTTAAAAATGTAACAAACCTCCTACGTCTATATTGAGTATGAAACTACATAACTCTAATTTTGTTGTTGCCTTATACAGTGTAAATGTCCAATTATTAAGGAGTCCTCTGAAGTTAAGTATTTAGACATAATTTTCGACAATCATTTAAAATGGAACCAACACATTAATTACTTTTGTACTAAATTACGTAAAATAATATATTATTTTATTGAGAAATTACTTGCCAATAAGTTTATTACGTACAATATACTTAACTTTATTTCAGTTGATAATTATGTATGGAATTATAGGATGGGGTAGCTTATTTAAATCTAATTTTAATGCACTTTATTTATTACCGTACAGAAGAAAATAATTAAAATATGTCTTCATAAACCTATTGATTTTCCATCTCAAAAACTCTTTTTAGACTTTATTGTTCTTAAAATAAGACAAATTTATTATATTGTATTAATAAAATTCATACATAAAAATTGAAATAATTTTTAATTGTATTCGCATAGTTATGAAACAAAAGGTATGAATTCTTTAAGATTGTTCGAACCAAAATGCAGCACTGCTACAGTATTTAATCATAGTAGTAATTTAGGCCCAAGAATATATAACAAATTTATATTTAAATATCCTAATCTTGTCAATTCTAATACTTCTAGTATTAAATTTAAAAAGTTATGTATGGATTTTATAAAAATTGAAAAATTGTAAATTTAAATTTATATTCTTATTGCGTAGTAGTCATAAGACAAATTGTATTATATACTTCTTAATTTAAATTCAGGAATACGCCCCTGAGCACGAGTTCTACTCTTTCTACACGAGTTTCTCTAAAGTTTTTCTGTTTATTTATATTTTATGATAGAATTATTATCAAAATAAATAAAATAAGTAAATTTTGTCCTACTCTTATAAAAAAATCATACAGTAAGTCTACAGCTGTTATTCTATATGCTTCTATTTCCCTGATTTGATGTTCAAAGTTCATTTCTAAATCTTCATTCTCCATATGATACTGCCTATTTTATTTCATTTGCATATAATTGTTCTATTTATGCTTTTCTTCTGCATCTATTTCTGCAACTCATTTTCATTACCTATTCATTTTCTACATTACGCTAATACTACTACTTGTATTTTCTCTGCATGTTCAGTTATGCTTCTGAATTTATCAGAAAATTATTCGTTTTTAAGTCTTTTGTTTTCGTATTATAGTTACGTTGTATTGTTTGTATACTTTTTTACATTTTTTTTTCATATTCCACTTCTACTCCACTTCTTCAATCTGTTTTTATCTCTGATTTTTTCTACTTAATGTGACAATTATACTTTCTGTTTCGATTATTTTTCTTCTGCCCTACTTTGTTTGTCCTCTTATTCAGTTTCTCCTTTCTATTCATCTAGCTTCTAGTATGTCTTCTTTCCTTTTGTCTTTGTTTGTTGCTTGTCCTGGTGTTTCCTTTTTTGTTACATTATCCTCTTTTCATTGAATTATCTGTAGTAATGTCACGAGAGGACTAAGATTTATCTGGGAAATCTCAGACCTCGAGAGTGATATTTATTAAGATTATTTCGTGAATAAAATAAAAATGTAAATAATATATCCCTAAAATTCGATCACAAAATGTTAATAATTGTATATTAACGAATACTTAACCTATTTAGACATTCTGAAATAGAAATACTCGTAGATGAATAATCGATTACGGTACTCCAATAAAGAAATTCGATGTTATTATTCAGTAATGCCAATTGCGAAAAGCGAAATACAGGTTTAACAATGTACTTTTCTCTTATTATTATAACATAATAGTAATATACGTTACAAGAGCGGTATGTTGACGTTTTCATGGTCGAGGAAAAGATTGAAAAAGCGAAACGTAGTTGAGCTTTTTTAATTTCCGAGAACATGAAAACAAAAATACCGCTCGTGTATCGTACATTATTTTGTGCGAAGATCGTTTATTGCATACCTGAAAGAGGAATTTCTAATTAGTTGCAATGAAATCTCCATGTTGGTTTCTGTTTAATGACGGCAACTTCGGAAAACCAAAATATCTTTCTTCAACATTGTTGCTATAAAATGTTTTCTGTGTTTACTATACTCCAGCAGGCCGTGATATACGTCTGTCTTTTTTTTCCCCCAGTGTATAAATGCGAACTTAAAACAAACGGTAAGGTTATATAAGGATTTATTTTTCATTTTAATATTTTAACAATATTATTTATATAACATATTGCAGTAATAACATCGGCATCTGGAATCTTGTGGATTTTTTCACGGCTTCCTTAATGTTACTTGTATCAGGAATGCAATAAGTTTCGTAGAGTAGTAGACTTTACTTAATTTTTGCAAATATTTAAAAACAATAATTAACATTGCAATTTAGGTGAAATTGCAGTGGTAAGTTTCCAATTTATAATTTTTACTATGTTAAACATCTCTAAAAATAATATGTTAAAAGCCTAAAGCAGTAAAATGAATGTCGTGCTTAAGCGGTAAGAAGAGGGAAATTGTTATGTGTGTTACGTTGGGAATACTGAATGTGGTATTTCACACTTACCGCGTATTGGTTCTGTGCGGAAAACAAGCAAATACGCACGATCTCGCACAAATACATTTTCATTATCTGCTGAAATCATAATTTAATTTAACAGTAACAGTGGGACCAGCTATATACCAATGCTTATGTATTCACAGCGAGACATGTTGCTACACAGTGAAGCCATCTCTGTATAGATAGGCCTAATCAAAAGACGAATTTTATTACGCCATACGGAAAGCAGTTTGATCAAAGACCTTATTATTACTATGCAAGGTCTTTGGGTTTGATATGCGATGATGTTACATAAATTTGAACATCTGACTTTCTATTAATTGTTTCATTTCATTCACAAAAAAACAAATTTTGTAGCCTTGTAGGTTAGGTTACCTGTGGGAGCAGGACCAATGTCAGCTGTGCCTTATTTCGACCGTTACAATCAGTGCTACACGAAAACATTTTTTATAGCTCGGCAAACGCATTCTCGCTGTAGTGTGTAACGGAACTAAAGCTGCATCTACACAGTTCAATATTCCAATCGCGTATGCGTGCAATCTGGGAAGAATAGTGAAAGAATCGAGTTTAAAAGGTACGTTCAATTAAGATGCATGAAGATTTTGTGTCTACGTGGTGCGCCGTTTTGAACGTCGTCTTCACTGCGTAAATATATTAATTAATATTAAATATCAATCTTGCATTCATTGTTTTAAAATTGAAAGAAAAGTTTAACCGTGCAGTTGCATCTTAATGTATTCATGATCATCAATTTACGGGGAAACAGTTGGCTACAACGACTAAACAAAAGAACGACCATGCGATAAATTGATAGCGATAAATCTAGCTGCAAAAATTATCGCAAAGTGTGACTGTGATTGGTTGGAATTCAAAATTTCATTACACTTCATTGGTCGAAAATGGAATGACGTCATATAAACGAAATAGTCTCATCTATTCCAACGTAACTAAAATGACATTTATTTTCTGCCACGAAATTACAAATGACAGTTCTCTAGGAATGTGTTAAGCAAGGTATATAAACATTTTTTAGACAACACAGAAACATTTTAATATTCTTTTCCTGATAACCAACAAGTAACTCTGATTCCTTATATTTCAAACGAGTTTTTTTTTTTCCTTGTGACGCAGGTCATGACTTCAGATGGGAGGATCCCCAGCGTCTCCTGCTTATCGACTGATGCAAGACGAGGCAACACTTTCGACTGCTGCAATGTGAGTGTGACCTGAGATAGTTAACTTTATATGTGTTGTGTTTATACTGGTGCTATTTCAATGTATTGACGACCGGTTTTCCGCGCAGAATACTAAAAAATGCCCCAAGACTTGAATGGTACAACACTAAAGGCGTGGCAGGTATTCGTCCGCACCAGCTGACTCAACGACTGCTCCAAAATATACAGAACTCTTAAAATATAATATAGATACGAATATAAACTGTACATGTATTATATTTACGCCAATACAAAATTAATTATTAATATTATAGAAGAGGGATGGGCACTATGTTCCCGCGCGGGCACTGTATACACCACAAATATTCTGCCTGTCTGCCTGTACGTACTGTAAGCATATGAGCCGTTCAGAGCAAAAGTGGTGTAAGTCAAAATTGGATTTTGAGGTTTAAAGTAAAAATTCTGTAAAATATGATAGTATTCTTTTTTTATTTAAATTTAAATATACAGAATAAAGAAATATAATTACAAAACAAACAAAGAGAAATACAAATAAAATAATACAAGCAGTATAAAAAGAAGATACAGTAGTATTAACAAAATTTGAGATCGAATGAGCAGCGCTCGTGCTCGGTCGCAGTTCAGATATAATATTAAAATAAAAAATAATAATAATATAAATAAATAAGTAAAATAAAATAGGAACTAAAATATAATTACAGCGGCAATGGAATTATATAATATAATATTAACACTAGGGAAGAATATATTTCAAAATTATAGAATACAAATATAATATAGGTTGATTAATTCATACACATAGGCTATAAATGTATTTAATCAAATTGAAGATATTAACACGTTTCTAATTTTCTTGTTATATGTTAGTGGGTTACATGTTAGAAGTTCTGGGTGTAATTTAGTTAAAGCATTGTACAACCGAGGGCCAAAATTTATGCTATGCTTTAGACCAGCAGATGTGAGACATTTAGGTTCTACTAATGTTGAATTAATATTTTGTCTTGTGTCATAATTGTGTGTCTGTAATACAAACTTATTACGATTTTTATGATAAAATTTTAACAGCGTATACTTATAAATTTGTTCAATATTAAATACATTAAATTCAGAATAAATTAATTTAGTTGGATAATCGAAACGTTTCTTCAAACAAATTTTAATTATTCGTTTTTGTAGTAAATTTAACGGACTAAGATTAATTTTTGTACTTCCACCCCAAACAATTATACCATATTGAATGATAGACTGAATAATGGCCAAATAAACATTTCGTAGAACTACAGCGCAAAGTAGCAATTAATATGTCCTTCTTGCTATCCACTGACTATTGATAGTTTAAATAAATTGAATATTAATTGCTACTTTGCCCTGTATTTTATAGAATGTTTACTTTAACCCTCATTACCCATTTCTGACTTACACCACTTCTGCTCTGAACGGCTCATATATTGAACTCGGTACCATAGCGTTCTAATTTGGAGTGTGTAAAGTGGCGGAATATGGCGAATAAATTGTAGGATTCACTTTAATTAAAAAAAAACATGGGAACAAGATTATTTTGTTATTATGAATCAAGATGAAGCTCAATTTCTCAAGTATTCACTTGAGATTTATGTGAAAGATTATATCAGACGGCACTTCGATCTTAAACATTAACAGTCTTACTAATAAACCGTATATAGTTTTTATACCAGACTTATGCAGAGTTGAGACACAAAAATTTATTAATAAACCATGCATAAGCAATGGATGTATAAACAGGCTGTAACTATACAATGGGAATTGCTTTGCAGTAGTTATATGCACGAAACCTCTTGTTTAAGCGTTGTATATAGAGAAAAAATGGCCGCCCCTCGAACAGCTGTTCGTATCGACTGTCATTTTATGATGATGGTTGCCTTGTAACTACAGAAGAACAAACCAAAGAGCACAGAATAATTAGAATAATATTGCTGTAGCTTGTACTCTTTGACCAAAATATAGTGTGGTAATCGATTAGAGCCAGTTGTACTATCGATACTTAGCACGCCACACTAGAGCGCTCTACCGGATTCAATAGAGAACCTCAGATATTCTATTACCTTTCGTAATGAAGTATATAATGACGAAACTGTGACGTAGCTGTGTAACATTATACACAACGTATGTAGTGATTATTAGTAAGGAATTTACACACGACGTATAAACGAGCTACTCATTGTATAAGTATAAGACAGTTTATCGTCTTATATAGAGTTTTCATTAGTAAGACCGGAAGAATTTTGGCAAATATAACCTTATAATGTAAGAATTTAATTATTAAAATTAGTTTATATTAATAAAATAGTTGTTACATGTGATGAAATAATATTTTGTTTTAATTTAATTTGTTATGCAGGTTCAAATAATGATAACGTTTTGAAGAATGTATAAGAATAATTTGTTAATGGAAAAGGCAAACCATAGTCACTACAAGTTGAAAATACAGTCGATCAATTTATCGAATTTAAAACACATAGTGAGCCATAGAGAGCAATACCCTTTTTCAAATGTCAGGTAAAACCAGCAAGGAATTGTATGAACCGTTATCGTAATCTAATGACAAGTCTCCTAACTTATGTAAATTCGCAGCTAAGATGCTGGCAACATTTGAATTCACGTATGCCTGCAATTTTTTTTTCTAAAATGAACCTGATTAAAAATATTGAACGTCTAACAGCCTATCATCTCGTAACTGCTTTCCGTTGTAGTAATAGTATTCATTCTAATATAGACAGACTCGTCCTCACCAAACAGTATAAGCGATCTAGAGCTTAAAAGTGATTTCTTATAATGAGTGCTAAGTCATAGGGACCATATTGTGACATTACGTATTTGGCTTGATTTGAAATGTTTAATACAATGGCATGCCGCATTAGTTTTACACATCCCTGCGGAAGAAAAAGCCAAGTTCATGTACAGTATTGGCAAAAGAAACCGGACCGACCCTTGTAGTTGATTTCAGAGTCACAGATTCAAATTTTGCTAGTCACAAAACACATCCATCTTGTATAATTAATAGTAACAATGCAATTTACTGCATTTGTTCGATTCTTACCGCCTTTTTTTTTTCCTTCAGTGTCTCAAGCTTACAGACGAAAGAACTTTGAGAGTTTTATTTTCATCTGACATCAATATTACATTTCTACCTCTATTCGGCAAAGATAACTGCGTATTTTTACATTAAATAGCAGTACATACCTCTGGCTTCACTATCCATATTGAAATTACCACAGTTTGACACAATACACAGCACAGGATTCTTTTGTATCAGCTACAAGGGTCGGTCCGGTTTTTTTTCCACTACTGTACAGTAGTTACCCGTTGATATAAACCAGTGGTTCCCAAACTTTTTGAAGGTGCGGCCCAAAGTGAGATACTCAATTACCTTACTAGTAATTTAGTCCAATTCGAAAAATACAAATGCCTGTAAGATCGTGAACAACAATAATTTTACTCAAAACCAGTAGATACCACCCAACTTCTAATGTGTCGATACCTGCAAGACGAGAAATTGCAATATGCAAACCTATTTTTTTGCACGACCGTGTTTTTTGCTGTACTTAGGGGAGAGTCGGTTAGTATCGGACATCGGGTAATATCGGACAGTGAGTTTCTTTCATCTACCACACGATGATAGTACCTGATTGACATGGTTAAGTTTCTGTGATGTCGCATAGAGAAACGTAACCATGTCATTCAGGTACTACCATATGTTGTTAGATGAAAAAAACGCACTGTCCGATACTACCCGACTCTCCCCTACAGCTATTGTTGTTAGGTCTTGAAAGTTAGAATTCTCACACAAAAACTTGTTGCTAGCAAAACCATTCTTCATAACATAAAATTATACTGAAATATACTCATTAAAGTGCACTTATTGTTGCTTAGTTATCATTACAATGCAGTTTTGCGAAGGCTTTGGAATAATATTGCTCTAAATTTTCAATGCAAGATATATTGTATTTGCAATTTAAAAAATGTGAACGTGCAAAAAATGTTGTACAATACACGTTTGTGAAATACAGTACAAAATCTCGGAAATTGAAAAACGAGCAGAGCGAGTTTTTTTAAACTTTTCTCGATTGTTGTGAAAAGCACCTCCCAACCTTGTATCGTACCCGGCCCGGAACAATTTTTCCCTTGAAATTATCCAAAATCTCTTCTCCCAAGCAATAAAGAGAAGTTATTCTCTTGAAAATTCATGATTAAAACTGACTTTTTTTGCAAGAATAAGTCTTAATAAAAGTTCATAATATAATTTGGAATCTTGGTTTTAGAACACCCTATGCCACAGGTGTTAAAAGCGGCGTTTGTCACAGCTCGATGCTCAAATGTTTGTGGTTTGGGTGCGGCGCGGCAACACCTGTCAGACGACCCTGATCTCGGGCAAGTTTGGGTTTGACTTATGAATTAAAAAATAGTTTGTGGTTATATCCGGTGGTAGACGATCTCTCTTCAATTGAAAGGTGGGGAAATTAATATTTATAGACTTACTTGTGTAAGAGCCAAGCATTTACTAGACATTAATTTTAAATCGTTTTAAATGACGCAGGAAGTATTGGTGACTTATTAAAGAGCTAGCGGTTCGGTTTGGATTTGTTCCAATCCTCCAAAATGCATGATGTTCGAGTGATTGCTTCAGGTTCGATTTCAGGTTAATAGGAGAGCTGTTACACGTTGACCTGGACAATAAATAACTGCAAAAGCTATTGGAGAATACTACACTTTACCTTCATTTTTATTCCAAAACAAAAGTAGGTAAGACCTACAATCTAAAGATCGTGATTGTTTCGTTAACTATTGAAATAAGTGAGAAATAAATTATTACTTAAATAGTGTCTTATGTAGCAAAATCAATTTCACATGATCAACATGGGTTTATGATTGGAAGATCAACTGTTACAAATTTACTACATTTCACGCAATTTGTTTCAACCCAACTAGATAATAAATTACAAGTTGATGTTATTTATACAGATTTTCAGAAAGCATTTGATAAGGTTGACTATGATATTCTTTTATTAAAATTAAAACAATCTGGATTTTCTTTCTCATTGCTATCATTAATTAACTCTTACTTGAAAGGAAGAGTACAAGTTGTGAACTTTCATGGACTTACTTCTGAGTCTTTTACGGTAAATTCTGGTGTGCCTCGAGGTTCCAATCTTGGCCCATTATTGTTTTTATTGTTTGTTAATGATATTGTGAATTGTGTACAACATTATAAAATTTTATTATTTGCGGATGATATTAAATTGTATAAAGAAATCAAAACTATATCAGATTGTAAGCTACTTCAAACAGATATTATAAACTTACATATTTGGAATATTAATAATAAATTTTTATTTAATATTAATAAGTGTATATATATGACCTTTTCTAGATTGAAAAATACAATTAAATTTTCATATAAAATAGAGGCAAAAGCTTTACCAGCAGAAAATGAACATAAAGATTTGGGTATATTATTTAGCAGTAATTATACATTTCATAGTCATATTAATAATATTATAAATTTGTCCTACAAAAGTTTAGATTTTGTTATGAGAAATTCTTGTAAATTTGAAGTCAAAACTATAATAATTTTGTATAATTCTATTGTTCAATCTAAATTAGAGTATGCTGCTGTTGTCTGGAACCCAGTTACTAACAGATATATTTTGTTATTAGAAAAGATTCAAAATAAATTTCTAAAATGGTTATATTACAGACTTTATAATAATTATCCTACGTATGAGAGTTATGCTACAATGCTTCAACATTTCCATTTCACTGGTTTGCAAATTCGACGAAATTGTCAATTTTTAAACTTTCTTTATAAAATTATTGACACTAAGTTGGACTGTGTTGGTTTATTTTATTATATAACATTGTATGCACCTAAGTTTAAAACGAAATTTCGAAATTTGTTTTACATACCAAGGACAAATACTGAATCCCACAAAAATTCCCCAATTTTCCAAATGTTACAGTTATACAATAAATTACATCCTCATCCTAATGTTGATATTTTCAATATGAATTTCTCTAGATACAGAATTATTTGTTATCATATTTTACAGAATATTGTTGTTAGTTAATTTGAAGCTACTTTCACACCGTATTTCAATTTCTCTTTTTTTCTTTCTCTTATTTCTATTTTTCTTCAGTTTTTAATAAGTGTATGTTTCCTTTTCCTTGTTTATGTTTTATAAATTAATTTGTTAGTCGTGAACATTGTAATTGGGGTTTGCCTGTTATGTTCAACAACAAATGAATAAACAAAAATAAAATAAAAAATAATCTTATTTAGTAGCCATCGGCGTGGCTCAGGCGTAGCGCGTTTGCCTGCTGACCTGGAGTTAAGCTCGGAAGTGGGTTCGATTCCCTATTGGGCTGATTACCTGGTTGGGTTTATTCCGAGGTTTTCCCAACCGTAAGGCAAATGTCAGGTAATCTCTGGCGAATCCTCGACCTCATCTCGTCAAGTACCATCTCGCTATCACCAATTCCATCGATGCTAAATAATCCATTAGTTCATACGGCGTCGTTAAATAACCAAATAAAATGTTATTTAGTAATCCACTACATACTAACAATAAAATCCCATCGCACCTCCTCATACTCATCCCCTTTCACAATAGCCCTGCCAAGACTCTGGAATTCGCTACCTGCTAGCATCAGGGACTGTCGAAATAAAATTGAATTCAAACGCAAACTTACTAGGCACTTGGTCAGTAATTAATTTCTTGTAAATAGTTTCCTTAATCTATCACAAAATATTTCAATTCCAGTAATTTCATCACTATACAATTTTTTTTTTATTCTAGGTTTAATTTGTAATTCAGTAAATATAAAATATTCTTTGTTTTTCTATGACTATTACACTCTTACTACGTCATACTACTTTTGACCAATAAAACGGTACGAAAGGACGTATTTCAACCAATCATGGCTGCTTATCGCACAATTTTATCGCGTCCCTAACATTTGTTTAATTTTATCGCGTCCCTAGCATTTGTTTAATTTTATCGCGTCCCTAGCATTTGTTTCTTTGTTTGCCAACATTTGAAACTGCGCTGGTCTGGACGTCAATATATATATACATACATACATATAAAATTACAAACCACTCCAGTCGATGCACAGCAGTTTCAAATATGACTCGCATTGGCATTCAAGAACAAGAATTGATAAAAATCACTGATCAAGTGATCATACCTATGCATCTTCTGAAATCCGATTTACAAATAAATGAAGAGCGCCATTCGGAAATCCTGAATAAGTTGAATACACCATGTAGGCCTAAATCAACGAGTTCCACTTCTATTACGCACACGTCCAATATAACATCAATTGAATCACCAACCACATTCAAATTTGAAAATTGTACATTCAATAATTATTCCTTTTAAAATTATTCATGTTTATTTTTTATGTCATCGTCGTTAATTAAACCTTTTCTAACACTTGTGTATATTAGTTAGGTTATGTTATAGCTTCTGCTATATGATATTATGGATAGTCACATATCAGAGATTGTTTAATATTAAGATTTATTGAAAATCATCTATCAAGTGAAGTTGATTACTGGGACTCGGATAATTGAAGTGGAATGTTGCATTTTAATAAAAATGAAACTGAATCAACAAAACCCTCTTGACTAGTAACATTGCCATCGTGTATAACAGATCGAGAACTTCTCGACGAGAAGGCATTGCTCACTACTGCCATCTAGCATGCATCTAGCGTAATATTTGTAATGTTGAGATGGTACAATAATACATTTGAAGACAGTTGTATTTTCGTAAGTCAATTAATATTTTATTGTATTGGAGTACTTCGTTACTTCTAATCTTTATATACTTTCCTCTAATCGTGTAATAGTCAATTAAATCCCACTCGAGTTTTGATTTTCTCTAGATAAATCAAAACGTCTAGTGAGATTACTGTTGATAAATTATCTAGCTTTAATTAGTCAGGTAATCTTTTCGTACTTTGATTTTTATTGTAATTGTAAATTGTAAATTTAATACTAATTGTAATTTTATTTGTAATTGTAATTGTAAATTTAATAATAATTGTAATTTTATTCTTCATATTATAGTTGGAATCTCCTGGTAGAGGGTCAGAGAAAGCTTGACGGCCTTATCTCTACCGGGTTAAATAAATAAATAAATAAATAAATAAATAAATAAATAAATAAATAAATAATAAATACATATTTGAGAATTAAAGTTTGTACATTTTATTTAAACAATAAGGTTTCGGAAATTAAAATTTGCTTAAACAAGTCAATTGATTATCGAACAAATTTGACTTATTCCGATTTTAATGTTTTCCAAATTGAACAAATGTGTAGCCTAAATATAGATTATTAGAATCTATACTAATAATAAATCTGTAGCCAAACTTTTTCTGGTAATTTTCGATTTTCCAAAAGCAATTTTATTGGCGTTAACATGTATAATTAACCATCCTGAAACCAAAAATCGCTTTTTTGACATTTTTGTTTGTATGTCTGTCTGTCTGTCTGTCTGGATGTTTGTTACCATTTCACGCGATAATGGCTGAACCGATTTACATGAAAATTGGAATTTAAATTAAGTTCGTTGTAACTTAGATTTTAGGCTATATGTCATTCAAAATACTTTAATTAAAAGGGGGGGGGTTATAAGTGGCCCTGAATTAAATAAATCAAAATATCTCGCTTATTATTCAATTTTGTGAAAAATGTTACATAACAAAAGTTTCTTTAAAAATGATGTCCGAAAGTTTTATTCTTTGCAAAAGTTTGATAGGACTGATATTTAAGGACATACAAGAATTTTAAAATAACAATATAATACATTTTCACCGCCGCCTCAGATTATAGCGTTGTTGTTCCTGCAGTAACTCCTATGTGCAAAATATAAAATTTTTCAGTAGGAAGAAAAAACAGATTTATTCATTCTATGGCAGTGGTACATAGGAGATCGTGAATTCTTACATTTTCGCAAGAAATAATATAATATATATATATAGGAGATTGTATTATTTGCTGTATAACTATTTCATTTATTTAATAGAGCAAAAATCTGAAAATCGATATGTCACATAGGAGTTATTGCAGGAACGACAACAATGGCTATAATGAAATTAAAACAAATGACTCCGTCTATTTAAGGCGACCTTGACGTTTATCAATATTATCATTGCATTATCTCTGGACCAAAATGATCGAATTTTAATAATTTAAATACAATTTAAATTAAGTAACATATTAAACGATTTATCCTTCTATCAAACAGGAATGTACCCTGGACCAGATGTCCTATTATAATTATGTAATTACTTTATATTTATTTCTAACAAGTGCAGCGGAGTGCACGGGTACAGCTAGTATTATTATAAAAATCGTCAGAAATATAGCCTAAAGAATAACAACATGTTTATTCTACCAGAAAAAAATGACATATGCTATCGTTTAGCTGAACCTAAATGTTACACGTCTCCTGGAATAAATCATAACCAGCTTTACAGGCCAAGGTTATACAACTCTATTTTGATAAAAATCCTGACTTATATTATTTTGGTTTTAATGAATAAAAAATAAGCAAATTATTTAGTATTCATGTTCCTTTTTCCTTTCCCCTTTTTCTTAATTTCAATATATCGTTTATTCATTCCAACTTACATTCTGTTCTTGACTTTTTATTTTAAATTAAGTATTTATTTTATACATCTTGATTACACAACTTTAACACTGTATCACTTCGGAATATGTATGGTAAGACTTTCTTGTGTTTAATTTCAACGTACCTCGTTAACATGTTTCGACCTATTTATGGGTCATCTTCAGAACACACCCTCACAGGAAACAGAACATGTGGCGCCAAGACCAACAACGATCAGTTCTGAAGATGACCCATAAATAGGTCGAAACATATTAACGAGGTACGTTGAAATTTAACACAGGAAAGTCTTACCATACATATTCCGTATTTATTTTGTTTATTTTTTCTGTACATTATTGATAATGTGTAGATCAGTGCTACAACTGGCCACGATTATTTTTTAATGAATATATATTTATTATTACAATTATTACAATAAGAAAACCACAAAAATACATATTAAATGTAATAGAAACAAATAAACATTAAAAAACTATTATATACATAATACAGAAATATAAATTAAAGAATTTACCCCAGTATGAGCAAACGCTCGTGGTCGGAAGTTCAAAAGCGCACTGCACATAAACAGAGAGAAGGAGAAGACAAAATAAACAATAAATAGAAGCAATAAAATAGCACACATTACAGTCCACATCTGTGTAGTAACGACTAGCGCTTTTGGCTGCGAAACCAGGTGGCCCGGGTTCGATTCCCGGTCGGGGCAAGTTACATGGTTGAGGTTTTCCCTCAACCCAATATGAGCAAATGCAGAGGAATATTATATTGCAAAACAGATTCAAATGGATAACGGCATCCTCAATGAAAATTTGACTCAAATCCGGAATCCCCTATACAACTTTTAACCCCATCACAACGTAATATCCTTCCGCGTCAGCTTTCTACACGAGCACATACATCGCTCGCGTCACATTAGCCACAGTATCTAAAGCAGCAAGGTCGCCTCGTGTCTTCGTAAGTATGTTCACATAATTAGTATATTTTAATACTTTAAAATTTTCAAAAATTTTGACATTAAAGTTTTCATTACAGATAAACACTACTTCAGATGGTATATCACAACAGCCTGTGCAGTTGCCACGTTTTAATAACGTGAGTATATTTGATAATTCAATCCATTCACACTCTTAAGTTCGAAGGTTTGCTCTTTTCTATTTCATAATTATATATTTCAGATACAATTCATCATTTTAATGGAATCTACAAAACAAGATCTACACTGAGTATTATGAAGTTTAAAATGTAAAACACTACGTGTTCACAATTTTCACAATTTTATGACCTTGTAACATGATTACATTTTAATTATGCATATGTTTGTACATTTTATATATATCATGATCAATTTTAAACAGTCCATCTCATCGACTATCATTGTAATTATCATACAGATTAATAATGATATATTGTACACAGAACCTGAAGATGCCTGAATGGGCGAAAACGTTCGTAACTTACTTTGTATAAAACTCAATGACTACATGTTATGAAATATATGTCATTGTTTTAATAATTGATTTGTCATAAGACTGAATAAAACAAATATTATACTGTATTATCTGTAAATGCTGGATAACTTTCGGTGCTGGACCCCGGACTCATTTCACCGGCATTATCACCTTCATCTTACAACCTAAGATGTTGATAAAGCGTCGTAAAATAACCTACTAAAAAAGCACACATTACATAAACAAGAGTCTATATGATACAGAACCATCATAATTGAAAACGTTTATAACCAATATTCACAAGTATAATATAATACTAATAATTAATTATTTAACCCTATGTTAAGTTTCCTTAATAATTTCTTTAATTTTCAGTTTAAATTTAATCATACTTATGTTACCTAAAACAGGGTAGTGAGAAATTAATTTGTTGTATAGTTTTAAGCTATAGTTGAAGCCATGTTTCATACCAGCAGCTATTCTGTTTCTTTCTCTACTTTTACCTTCGTAATTACCCCTGTCTTGTAATAATTGTATTGGTTTTGTAACTTTATTGAATCTTTGTTATGTTCCATTTAGTACAAAGTAGTTACTTATAGGAACCACACCCGAACACGAGCTTCCTCAAACGGGTGTGCGTTAAGTCCAAAATATGTATTTATTTTGTATTGTATGTAAATAGTAATAACTAAATACTAAACATGATTTTACACCACAGTAAATCACACACACTGAGCGGCCTCCATTATATTAGTTTCTTGCCACGCGACTTAGCCATCACAATGAACAGGATTCCATCTTCGATAGGCACTCTGATATTTTTGGTTTCAAGTTTTAGTTTATTGTCTTGTAGTAAAAACACACACACACCTCTCCCTCCCTCCCTCCCTCCCTCCCTCCCTCCCTCCCTCATCCCCTTACCCTCTCACTCACTAACCCACCCACTCACTCACTCACCCACACCCACACCCACACACTCACTCATTCAAGAAAAAATCTTCCAATTATCACAGCGGTGTTGTTTTTATGATTTCCATACTATTTCAAATGGACACTGCCTTCTGGCATTGGCTTTCATCTCGCTGAGAGGTAGGAGATGCGTTCGTTGCCAGGCGACGTGTGACAAGTGAGTAACGAACCGCTGGGAGTATTGCGGGGAGGTGAGAGAACAGGCTAGACTTGCTTACTTCTAACCTAGATCATATTATATGTAACAGATAACTCATCGCTATGTTAAAATCGGCAGCACTTTGAAGAGAACAACCGCCAGGATTGCCACCCGTCCGCCATAAACGAACACGAGATGGCAGTACAGTCGCTAATGCAATTCAAATGGGAATTATGACGTGACTCCTTATGTAACAACTAGATGGCAGCGTAGTAAACCTGACAAAAGTTGTTAACGTCAAAGCCTATAAGGCCGACCTATCTGGACCAAGGCTTCTATCTACTATGCTGCCTAGGTATGGTTGACGTTGAAGGTTTCGTTAAGTGCTAGCACTGAAGCTGAAACATTTTGACAACGTCAAGTCATTGCGATGTAGAAAGCGAAATGCAATTATTGGAACAAATTTTGAAATATAAATGATTAACTTTCTTTCACAAGAGAATGAATTAAAAAAATAATGAAACCTCACAAGAAAAGGAAAAGTGTATTACAATCAAATTGCTGGGAAAAAAGTACCGCCTTAATTATGGACTAAAAATTAATAACATGTTTCTGAAATATTTGTAACATGTATGAATTAAAGTTAAAAATGAAAGAGATATTTATAAAACGTAATTGAAATTAGTATTCATATATATTTGGCTAATATATTTTAAATAAATATCTTGTGACTTGCTGGTACTTTATTATAATTAATTTGATTCTCAGTTCACTCTATTTTGTTAACAAGTTAACCTACAACACTTTCATTTAGATTTCTTACCGATAACAAATTCTTATTAAATATAACGTTTGAGTTATTTACAACAGTAATTGACTATTACACGATTAGAAGAAAAGAAAGTATATAAAGATTAGAAGTAACGAAGTACTTTAATACAATAAAATATTGACTTACGAAAATATTGAACTGTCTTCAAATGTATTAGTGTACCATCTCAACATTACAAATATTCCCCCTAGATGGCAGTAGTGTGTTATGATTAGCTGTTTTCTTGTTATCAGTTGTGCCAACTATGTAATACTCATTGAACTCTGTGGATGGTTACTAGTCAAGAAGGTTTTGTTGATTCAGTTTCATTTTTATTAAAACAGTTGCATTCCACTTCAATTATCCTGATCCCAGTAATCAATCTCACTTGACAGATGAGTTTCAATAAATCTTAGTATTCAACAATTTCTGATATGTGACTATCCATAATATCATACATCAGAAGCTATAACATAACCTAAATCATATAAACAAGTGTTAGAAAAATTTTAATTAGGGTTGATGAAATAAACAAGAAAAGTTTTAATTAAGGATGATGAAATAAACAAATAAACATGAATAATTTTAAAAGGAACAATTATTGAAAGTACAATTTTCAAATTTGAATATTTTAGTGGTTGGTGGTTCGGTTGATGTTATATTGGACGTGCGCGTAAAATAACTGGAACTCGTTGATTACATGGTGTATTCCTCAACTTATTCAGGATTTCCGAATGGTGCTCTTCATTTATTTGTAAATAGGGTTTCAGGGAAGATGCATAGCTATCACCAGTGATCTTTATTAATTCTTGTTCTTGAATGCCAATGCGAGTCATATTTGAAACTGCTGTGCATCGACTGGAAATGATTTGTAATTTTCTGTTTTTTGACGTCCAGATCAGTGCAGTTTGAAACGTTGGCAAACAAAGAAACAAATGCTAGGGTAGTGATAAAAACAAACAATTGCTAGGGAAACGATAAAGTTATACAAATGCTAGGGAAGTGATAAAATTGTGCGGTAAGCAGCCATGATTGGTTGAAAGACGTCCTTTCATACCGTTTTATTGGTCAAAAGTAGTATGACGTAGTAAAAGTGTAATAGTCATTTTAAAAATAATATTATTTCTCTTTCTTCGTAATAATTTATTAAGTTGTGTACTATATGCACAAATTTCCCTCCGAACAGGAGTTTTACTCATAAGGGAGGTATATTTATAGCAAAATAGATATAACATTGTTTTATAAATGTTTATCTGAAAGTTGTATTTTTATAGTAATATTATTTTATACAAGTTTGCAAACGGTAGTGCTTGATACTCGTATTCGGGGGTCCCGGATTCATAATTAATTCTGCTCTCCATCAAGTTGAGGCAAACACAACATCATACAATCCATTAAACCGTAATATACTTTTGCCACTAGCAGATCTATAGTTTCCAGAAAAGCCAAGCACTCTGCTAGTGTCGACATCTATTATTCAGTGAAAGTAACAGTGTGGTTGAGTTTGCACTCTGTTAAATCCACCACAGCTTTGCGTCACACAGGTGGGGGTAGGGGGATGGTATTAACCCCCATGGAAGTATTGCTTTGGTTTCGGGTAATTCTGTAATGTCAAACTAGTTTGCCAACTATTTTGTTCACAACATTGAAGCAACTGTTAAGTGCGTCAAAGAGTTTCTGGTTACTACCATATAATTTGATTTGATTAGCTGCAGTTATCATAAAATCAGATTCAACTGTACAAGGTGCAATCAATGTATTTCCGCACTGCGCTTGTATTTATTGTACCGTTAAACATACATGCGCGCGTCATTGAAGATCATTGCTTTCATGCCTTTTGAGTCAGTCTGTCAAACAGTGTCAGATTGTCTTTAAGAACTGGGCTTCTACACTTGATTTTGTGCAAACATGTCAGGGGCCTATTGCCATTTTTCCTGGAATCTCTCCATTTATGCCTCATGGCTAGTCTCCTTTTCTGCCTTTCAAATGATACATTTAGTATAAATTCTTCCCACATTCATTGATTAATTTATTCATTCACTTATTCACTTCGCTGAGTGATTGTAGAACAGTGTAGCACAGCCTGCAGAACTCGCAAGTAGGGGAAATATGACGTCAGCCTCACTCCACTTCTATTGGGGATGATTGACTTCCGCCGCGAGAATGAATGTTGATGCAGCCGAGTGTAACTAGAACGCCATAACCGCACAGGTAGAAAAGGTGGGTGGAGTAAAAAAGGGGAGGAAAGAAGTCGCTCTGAGGGGCTACAGTTCTGCAGGTCTGGTGTAGCAGCATGTATGAATGATCACCAGTTTTGCTTTTTTGCTTACCTTACGATCAGTGATGTAATGGTAATATTTTCACCATATGCGCCCACCCCATATTTTTCCCCTTGAAATATATTTTACTCTCCTCCCTCTATCTTCCGACCGTAATTTAATGAATGTGTTTATGTTGAAAATATTTGTGGTTGCAAATTAAAATCATACAGAAACCAATGAAGCAAAAGAAAGCTATGCCTCCATTGGTGTAGTTTTTCTGAACAAATACAATTCTTATATACAGATTCAACCGTAATTAATGTCATTAATTTCAGGGACTTATTCTTTAAGATATTTCAAACAAAAAAGTTTAATACAATTTTGCTCATTCTTTCTTCCTTTTCCAGAAAAAAAATTATTTTATATGAAACATTTCCTAGCGTGTTTTGGGGAAGTTATTGATTTAATTTCAAATATGCTCAGTCAATTTAAGAGAGCAGTGTATTATGGTAATAAATTATTGAAAAAATTTTAGTTTTGTCCTTTAAATGTGCAGCAATTTGATCCGAATAAATGTAACATTGAAATATTCCTTTGCAGAACGAAAAGTTATATTTGTTCGAATCAAATTTCTGCACATTTGAAGGACAAAACTAAAATTATTTGTCATTTATTATCATAATACACCATTCTCTTAAATTGACTAATCAGATTATAAATTCAGTCAATGGCTTTCCCAAAACAATAATAATAATAATAATAATAATAATAATAATAATAATAATAATAATAATAATAATAATAATAAAACTGTGTTGAACATCAATACAATTATTTTATTGGGTTAAGAAGTGCTTGTAATACAGATTTAAGATTATGTGCAGCACACGTTTTCCGCTATTACATGTTAAGAAGCGCTTATAATAAAAATTAAGATTATGTGCAGCGCACATTTTCTGTTATTAAATGTTAAGAAGCGCTTATAATACAAATTTAAGACTATGTGCAGCACACGTTATCCGTTATTAAATGTTAAGGACCGCTTATAATACCAATTTAAGGTTATGTGCAGCATACGTTTTCCGTTATTATATGTTAAGGACCGCTTATAGTAATTTAAGGTTATGTGCAGCATACGTTTTCCGTTATGTTAAGGACCGCTTATAATACCAATTTAAGGTTAGCATACGTTTTCCGTTATTATATGTTAAGGACCGCTTATAATACCAATTTAAGGTTATGTGTTTTCCGTTATTATATGTTAAGGCTTATAATACGTTTTCCGTTATTATATGTTAAGGACCGCTTATAATACCAATTTAAGGTTATGTGCAGCATACGTTTTCCGTTATTATATGTTAAGGACCGCTTATAATACCAATTTAAGGTTATGTGCAGCATACGTTTTCCGTTATTATATGTTAAGGACCGCTTATAATACCAATTTAAGGTTATGTGCAGCATACGTTTTCCGTTATTATATGTTAAGGACCGCTTATAATACCAATTTAAGGTTATGTGCAGCATACGTTTTCCGTTATTATATGTTAAGGACCGCTTATAATACCAATTTAAGGTTATGTTGCAGCATACGTTTTCCGTTATTATATGTTAAGGACCGCTTATAATACCAATTTAAGGTTATGTGCAGCATACGTTTTCCGTTATTATATGTTAAGGACCGCTTATAATACCAATTTAAGGTTATGTGCAGCATACGTTTTCCGTTATTATATGTTAAGGACCGCTTATAATACCAATTTAAGGTTATGTGCAGCATACGTTTTCCGTTATTATATGTTAAGGACCGCTTATAGTACCAATTTAAGGTTATGTGCAGCATACGTTTTCCGTTATTATATGTTAAGGACCGCTTATAATACCAATTTAAGGTTATGTGCAGCATACGTTTTCCGTTATTATATGTTAGAGCTTATAATACCGGTTATAATACCGTTATTAAATGTTAAAGAATAGTACCAATTTAAGGTTATGTGCAGCATACGTTTTCCGTTATTATATGTTAAGGACCGCTTATAATACCAATTTAAGGTTATGTGCAGTTTTCCGTTATTAAATGTTAAAGACGTTTTCCGTTATTATATGTTAAGTTAAAGAGCGCTTATAGTACCAATTTAAGTTATAATACCAGCATACGTTTTCCGTTTTAATGTTAAAGAGCGCTTATGTGCAGCATACGTTTTCCGTTATTATATGTTAAGGAGCGCTTATAATACCAATTTAAGGGTTATGTGCAGCATACGTTTTCCGTTATTATATGTTAAGGAGCGCTTATAATACCAATTTAAGGTTATGTGCAGCATACGTTTTCCGTTATTAAATGTTAAAGAGCGCTTATAATACCAATTTAAGGTTATGTGCAGCATACGTTTTCCGTTATTAAATGTTAAAGAGCGCTTATAGTACCAATTTAAGGTTATGTGCAGCATACGTTTTCCGTTATTAAATGTTAAAGAGCGCTTATATATTTAAGGTTAAGGTTATTAAATGTTAAAGAGCGCTTATATACCAATTTAAGGTTATGTGCAGCATACGTTTTCCGTTATTAAATGTTAAAGAGCGCTTATAGTACCAATTTAAGATAATGTGCAGCACACGTTTTCTGTTATTACATGTTAAGGAGCGCTTATAATACCTATTTAAGGTTATGTGCAGCACAGGTTTTCCGTTATTACATGTTAAGGAGCGCTTGTAATACCAATTTAAGATTATGTGCAGCACACGTTTTCTGTTATTATATGTTAAGGAGCGCTTATAATACCTATTTAAGGTTATGTGCAGCATACGTTTTCCGTTATTACATGTTAAGGAGCGCTTGTAATACCAATTTAAGATTATGTGCAGCACACGTTTTCTGTTATTATATGTTAAGGAGCGCTTATAATACCTATTTAAGGTTATGTGCAGCACAGGTTTTCCGTTATTACATGTTAAGGAGCGCTTGTAATACCAATTTAAGATTATGTGCAGCACACGTTTTCCGTTATTACATGTTAAGGAGCGCTTGTAATACCAATTTAAGATTATGTGCAGCACACGTTTTCCGTTATTAAATGTTAAGGACCGCTTATAATACCAATTTAAGGTTATGTGCAGGATACGTTTTCTGTTATTATATGTTAAGGAGCGCTTGTAATACCAATTTGAGATTATGTGCAGCACACTTTTCTGTTATTATATGTTAAGGAGCGCTTATAATACCTATTTAAGGTTATGTGCAGCACAGGTTTTCCGTTATTACATGTTAAGGAGCGCTTGTAATACCAATTTAAGATTATGTGCAGCACACGTTTTCCGTTATTAAATGTTAAGGACCGCTTATAATACCAATTTAAGGTTATGTGCAGGATACGTTTTCTGTTATTATATGTTAAGGAGCGCTTGTAATACCAATTTGAGATTATGTGCAGCACACTTTTCTGTTATTATATGTTAAGGAGCGCTTATAATACCTATTTAAGGTTATGTGCAGCACAGGTTTTCCGTTATTACATGTTAAGGAGCGCTTGTAATACCAATTTAAGATTATGTGCAGCACACGTTTTCTGTTATTATATGTTAAGGAGCGCTTATAATACCTATTTAAGGTTATGTGCAGCACAGGTTTTCCGTTATTACATGTTAAGGAGCGCTTGTAATACCAATTTAAGATTATGTGCAGCACACGTTTTCCGTTATTAAATGTTAAGGACCGCTTATAATACCAATTTAAGGTTATGTGCAGGATACGTTTTCCGTTATTAAATGTTAAGAAACGATTATAATATAAAATTAAGATTATGTGCAGCACACGTTATTAAATGTTAAGAAGTACTTATAATACAAATTTAGAATTATGTACAGGACACTTTTTCCGTTATTAACTTCGCACTTGAATCAAACAAGAACCTAAGTTACATACCTAATGCCTTTGTTGTTTTGCTGACAGTTACATGTTGTGTACTTTATATAATAAGCGCAGACAATGTTGTACGTGTTTTAACAGTGTGAAATCTTAGCCTCAACTGTACCACTCCTACTTGACTGTTAAATTTATCAGCGCGGATTTTTGACAAGAAAACGGAAGGCTATTCCACCAATTTAGGTGTTATCTCGTTATTCGTAAATTATATATATATTAATTTTAGAGGTGTAACACAATTTTAGCACATGAAATCGCTCTAGTTCTCAGTGTATTTATATTCTATGAATTAAAGTAAACGAATTAATTCCCAGTTCTCAAGAAAAGTACTTATAAATAGTTCATGGAAGAGCCCCCCACATGTTCAATGCTATTTTCTTAACGTGGAATTCTCTATACTAAAGGAGTGTACAAGAATTCCACTCTTTGATTATGTTCCAGTTATCTTTGACCGTTGCTAGTAACTTAACGTGAGTCCATGGCATGTACCTCGTTTCCATAAGACGAGACGAAGCTTCATCAATATGCAGATGGACACACCCACAAGAGATGTTTAGTTAAAAATGTATTCACAAGTCCATGGTTTAACAATCCTGTTAGGGTTTTCAAAAGTTTAACTGGGAGCAAAAGACACCTGTTCAACCTTGAACGAATATGGCATTTGTATATGTAAATAGTGACAAAAAACAATTGAAAGTAAATATTTTGATACGTAAGGCCACATTCATATTCAATTTCAATGCATTTGTTTTCTGATCACGTCGCTTTTAATAGGTTCGTAAATATTTATAAACTATGAGAACTCCAGTGGAATTTATACTGTCATTTTGTGTCAGTATTTTTTCTGAATATGCTAATATTTCATGTAAATTATTGCGAACCTACAAATATCGCTACACCATTTTAATAAATCAGCAAAGGCGCCTCATAACATGGAAATATCTCGTGAGAAATGTGTAGTTCTTGCCTTCATAAGGAAAGATCCAATTCCTCGTAAGATGTGCTTCTGTAATAATGATTACTGTTTCACGAATCTAATTTCCCGAATGTCCTTTTTCCCCGAAAAGAAATTTCTCGAATCCCATTTTCCGACTGTTATCTTCCGAATTCTGATATTCCCGAATTCCCGAAAATTTGTTATTATTAGGAAATGTGTGTTTGGTTGAAAAAAGGAAAGAGATTTATAAGTTTTAATGACTCAGCATTTATTAAGCTTTTAGTAATTTTTTACAAACAATTTTGGGGCCGCCTTCTATTATGAACTTTCTCTTTAAAATTTACAGAAAAATTTTAGTTTTTCTATGAAAACTACACTGTTGTAGTCTTCTATTGTGTGCTTCAGATTTCAAGTACACTTCCAAAGTTTACAAATACATTTTAGCCTTTCTATGGAAACGGCACGATTCTAGATGTCTATAATCCCAATAACTATTGTTTTAGATTTCAAGTATACTTCAATAATTTACAGATAACTTTCAGCTTGTGTATGGAAACAATGATTGTAGACTTCTACAATCCCAATAACTGTTGTTTTAGATTTCAAGTATACTTCAATAATTTACAGATAACTTTCAGCTTATGTATGGAAACAGAATGATTGTAGACTTCTACAATCCCAATAACTGTTCTTTTAGATTTCAAGTATACTTCAATAATTTACAGATAACTTTCAGCTTGTGTATGGAAACAGAATGATTGTAGACTTCTACAATCCCAATAACTATTGTTTTAGATTTCAAGTATACTTCCAAAATTTACGGATAACTTTCAGCTTGTGTATGGAAACAGAATGATTGTAGACTTCTACAATCCCAATAACTATTGTTTTAGATTTCAAGTATACTTCCAAAATTTACGGATAACTTTCAGCTTGTGTATGGAAACAGAATGATTGTAGACTTCTACAATCCCAATAACTATTGTTTTAGATTTCAAGTATACTTCCAAAATTTACGGATAACTTTCAGCTTGTGTATGGAAACAGAATGATTGTAGACTAGATTTCAAGTATACTTCCAAAATTTACGGAAAACTTTCAGCTTGTGTATGGAAACAGCATGATTGTAGACTTCTATAATCCCAATAACTATTGTTTTAGATTTCAAGTATACTTCAATAATTTACGGATAACTTTCAGATTGTGTATGGAAACAACACGATTGTAGACTTCTACTTCAATCCCAATAACTATTGTTTTAGATTTCAAGTATACTTCCAAAATTTACGGATAACTTTCAGCTTGTGTATGGAAACAGAATGATTGTAGACTTCTACAATCCCAATAACTATTGTTTTAGATTTCAAGTATTCTTCCAAAATTTACGGATAACTTTCAGCTTGTGTATGGAAACAGCACGATTGTAGACTTCTACGATGCCAGTAATTATGGTTTAGATTTCAAGTATACTTCCAAAATTACGGATAACTTTCAGCATGTACACATATGGAAAGAGCACGATTGTACACTTCTACAATGCCAATAACTATTCTTTAGATTTCAAGTATACTTCCAAAATGTCATACGGAAAGAATTTTGTTTGGGAAATCCAAAATCCGTGTCGGGAAACTGTGTTAGGGGTGTTTTATTCGGGAAAGAGTCCATTCGGGAAATTTATCATTCGGGTTTATGGATTCCGGAGATTATATTCGTAAACATGTAAGGGAATAGCAATAAATTAATATTATAAGCGAACTCACCTAACTATTTTAGGTTATTTCCTGTTCTCTACAAATTAAGTAAACATTCCAAATAGTAAATTTTAAAATTCACAAAACTATTACGTCATAAGGCCATATGCATGCAGTAGTCAACAGAAAAACACTACGATCAAAATTTCATAAACTTTTGCATAACTTATATTAGGTGATGGAAATGTATGTATGTATTTATTTACACTGGAAGTGGGCAACCACCCGGTGGCAGTGGTATACACAATATAAACAATACACAATAAAATTACAATACACAATACAATTATATACACAATACAATAAGAATATACAATACAGTTTAACACAATAATTACAATTAATAATAAAACATAAAATAACCCAATTTTACAATACAACCTACATATATATAGGCCCTACGTAAGTTTCAATAGTCTTTCACTTTATTCTCATCTCACTGACTGTAGTGGCACTATGACGAATTTCACTTACACTTTAGGACACATTTCACTGACACTATAGAACACATTTCATTGACGCTATAAATTATCACTGATCGGAACTATTCACTGCACTGTAAAACCATAACTTCACTGACTCACCTCGCTTCACTGATACAACAGTTCAAATAAGACAAATAATTACACCCTTATTCATACTTATAAACAGAACTACATTTAAGCTAAACATTTCTAGTCTAAGGCCCTCTTACACGTAATGAAGCAAGAATCATTAGAAAACGCGAAACCTCTAGAAGTACTACAGCGGAAACGAGATTACATAGTTACACAACATGAGATCAAAAACGAAACATGGATATCGTGAAAACATTGATAAATTAAGACAAACAGCTTATTGCTTTGGTGGCTGCGTTATATTTCCTTTAGGTTTCTTTAGTTACTTTTGTCCAGGAGAGTTTGGAGATAAGAGATATTCCTAGATATATGAGAACTGGCAGAGTGGTAGTTCAGTGTCTGCTGTTGTGACTGGGAAGTTATGTTGTGTAGTTCTTGAAGTGCTTTGAAATAACAATGAACACGACCTAGCAAGTCATGATGTCAGCTCCTGATACAGAATGTTCTGACGAGTAGTATATTTTCCGTGGCACTTTCTCTTTCAAAAAAACATAAACAAAATAATTAAATATACCATGATATCCTTCTACGAAAGGCGTTGTAATTTGCTAATGATCATTCCACCATTTACATATTTTCGGTAAACAAACTCTGAAGTTAACACAGCGTCGAGATATAAAGAGCCAACAACTCGGAGTGTAAACACGGTAAAAGGGCCTTACTGTACACAAAATCACAACTTGACCGTGTCTGCTTTACTACGCACGAGCGATATCGTGTCCTGGAAGTAAAATGTCAGATGATATCTCTCGTCGAATGAGCCAGTTCCACGTAATGGAGTCTATATAAAGTGTAAACAAGCACATCAAAAGGACTGTAACGAGAGAAATGTGGACATTTCTAATTTCGAAACACAACATCCTAACAAGAGTAGCACGGATGGCTATGTGTTCGTGTGTAGCGCCGCGTAGGAATACCAAACTCGCTTCCATATCGAAGACCTGAATTATTAAGGAGCACTAAATCGCCAGAATTTAGGGAATTCTTAGTAATGAGAGTGGCATCGCACAGAACCAGTAAAGACAATACACTACAAAAAATATGGAATACACTATACAGTCCTATACAGTACATACTGTACATCTTCATTTTTCTTTTAGGAATGTAAAATCTCATTTCAAAACTTATAGCAAAAATTTTACATATAAAATTGTGCTTACACGCGAATTAATTTCGAGAACAAACTAGTTTAGAAACTTCCTTTTGGATTATTAAAATTGAGTGAAAATCTAGAAAAGTATTTAAATTTCTTAATCTCTAATCTCATATAAGATCTCTTCAGGTATTTGATAATCAGATATTTAATATGAGATAGAACATTTCCAAAATTTGACAATTCATGTAAGAAGCCTTCAGTTATTCGATTATATATTTAATAAGAAGTAGAACATTTCTAAAAGTTGATGTCTCATGTAAGAACCCCTCAGTTATTCGATTAAATATTTAATAAGAAGTAGAACATTTCTAAAAGTTGATGTCTCATGTAAGAACCCCTCAGTTATTCGATTAAATATTTAATAAGAAGTAGAACATTTCTAAAAGTTGATGTCTCATGTAAGAACCCCTCAGTTATTCGATTAAATATTTAATAAGAAGTAGAACATTTCTAAAAGTTGACGTCTCATGTAAGAATCCTTCAGTTATTAAGATGTAGAACATTTATAAAAATTGGCATGTAAGAACCCTTCAGTTATTTCATTAGATATTTAATATGAAGTACATAGAACATTTCTAAAAGTTAACGTCTCATGTAAGAACCCTTCAGTTATTTGATTAGATATTTAATAAGTAGAATATTTAAAAAATCTGACGTAGAACTTTTCAGTTATTCGATTAGATATTTAATAAGAAGTAGAACATTTCTAAAAGTTGACGTCTCATGTAAGAACCTTTCAGTTATTCGATTAGATATTTAATATGAAGTAAAACATTTCTAAAAGTTGACATCTCACGTAAGAACCCTTCAGTTATTCCAAAATATATTTAATATGAAGTAGAACATGTATAAAACTTGACATCTCATGTACTGTTCTCCAACCAGGAGATCAACCGTGAAAGGAATGTGCTTACTATTGCGTCATCTATTGGAACGAAGTAGATAAATAATATTACCGTTATAACGCCAGTTTAAAAACCATGCGCTCTCCTGCATATGTTATTTCCTGTATGAAGAGATTAAAAACCAGGAGATTAACTGTGATCTAATTTTGTAACTAGGGTAGTATCAATATGTCTGTATCAATGTTATGGTTTGTGCTGTAAGAGCTATCCAATAGAGATAAGAGTACCCACGTGTATGACTTTATGACATCTTATGACATCAACATTCATTCACAGCATTACCCCCCCTTCGTCTCATCCGGCAAAGACTTTCTCGTGGTTGGAGCACAGTAAGAACCCTTCAGTTATTCGATTAGATATTTAATAAGAAGTAGAAAATTTCTAAAAGTTGCCATCTCATGTAAGAAACCCTTCAGTTATTCCATTAGATTTTTAATATGAAGAGTTGACATCTCATGTAAGAACCATTCAGTTATTCCATTAGATATTTAATATGAAGTAGAACATTTCTAAAAGTTGACATCTCATGTAAGAACCCTTAAGTTATTCCTTTAGATATTTAATATGAAGTAGAACATTTCTAAAAGTTGACATCTCATGTAAGAACCCTTCAGTTATTCCATTAGATATTTAATATGAAACAGATATTTTCTTAAATTATAATGTATTATACAGTGAATAACGGGTGAAAATCTCGGAAAAAAAGACTTCAATTTCTAAATATTGCCATCTCATATGAAAACTGTTTAGTTATTTGATTAGATATTTATTATGAATTCAAAAGTATATTAAATAATAATAATAATAATAATAATAATAATAATAATAATAATAATATCTAAGACAGTGTATAGCGAGTCAAAATCTCGAAAAAAAGGACTTGAATTTCTAAATGTTGACATCTCATGTAAGAACTCTTAAGTTATTTGATTAGATATTTAGTATGAAGTATAAATTTACTCAAATGATAATATCTAACAGAGCGAATAACAGTAGGTCAAAATGTGGAGAGACGTGTCTCATAAAAAATCTCATTAAAGTATGAAATGAAAGAATCTCATGAAGGAAATTTAAATTTAAAAAAAGTTCTCGTATACATATGCTGTTTCAATTGGGAGAGAATATTTTTACACATAATTTTGAATCTATTAAATGCGGAAACTATCTTCCATAGAAATGTATCTTCAAATTATTAATTTAAAAATGACCTGAAATATGTTTAAATTTTAAAATTCGACAAAACTCTCCCACATCACTTTCTGTTTCAATTAATCAATTTCGAGAAAATATTTTCACATACAGACTTTTGTTTAAGAGATTCAATTTTCGTAGAAAATCACTCATGTGATACTTCCTTCAATAACATTACTCAAAGAAAAATGTCGCGTAGGAAGTTCTTATATTATATTTAGAAATATAATATAACATAGAAATATTTCATGAATATTAAAAATCTGAAATAAAAATTATGATTCAGTAATTAATTTCAAAATATAGTTACTTTTTAATTAAAATTGTTAAAATCAAGAAATGACTGAAAAAGTATATTAATATCACTAATCGCCGGAAAACCAATCTGTATAAATTTATTTTAACTGCCACCCATGTAACTTTGACACAAAAATATACAAGTATTACCAATCTTTTGTAATGTAATTTAGGCCAACATATTTCGAAATAAATATAAATTGAGGGGGTCAGAAGCAAAGGGGTACAAGTGACATTTCTAAGAACATGAGTTAAGTGCATCCAGGGCAAGCTAAAACATTTAAAATTTTAGTGGCAAAGGAATACATCTTTTAACCGCACCACACACTAGAATTGAAATAAAAAATTTAACAGAATTTACGAAATCTTAAGTACTTTGAACCCATGTTCTCACAAAAAACTTAAGTGCACTTATATCCCTTTGCTTCTGACCCCCTCAGTTTTGTTGATAAATATATTTAAGTATTCTGTTAAATTCCGAACATTTTGTTGATTTTTTTTTAAATTTTGTTTCCTTACTTCAAGATATTTCAACATTATGTGGGGAATATTTGCAGCTATAAGAATGTTATGTAAAATGCTATCAAAAATAATGATATATGTTATGTTATGTTATGTTGTGTTGTGTTGTGTTGTGTTGTGCTTGCTGTGTTATATTATATTTTATGCTCGACCATGCCGAAATGTAGTAATTATACACCTGGTAGCAGACCTTTAATGGACCTCATTAAAGTACACCTACTCATTAAAGGTCAGGTCTTTCAGCCAATGACGACTCAGGTTACAACTGTTCAGCCAATGACAGGTCAGCTTTCTACCGTTATAAAACCCCAAGTATCGATTATTCTCGGATATGCAATCGAAAGAGAATTAGCGAAAAGCCACGGAGGCTGGAAATCCAATACTGTCGCAGAAGGTTATGTTCTGTTATTATAATAATTAGCGTTAATTGTAAATAATATTCAAATAAATTCAATTTGTCATCTCGTTTTTCAATGTCGAATTCAATAATCAAGGTTATAATATTATAATATTATCAAGTTTAACAGGACTATGTCAAGGTCAATGACATTATTGTTCCTCGGAAAAAATCAATACTTTCGCGTCTGCGCACATCTCACAATTCACGACCTAGAACAAGGTCACTTCCGATCTTGTCAGTTACAAATAAAATGTATACATCTGAATACCGGTAATTTCAAGTTATAAATATGGTCGAGCATAAAAAGTCGTATGAAACTCGCCTATAATGGTAATTAAGAAGCTGGTATGAAAATTATGAAACTCGCTTGCGCTCGTTTCATAAATATCCATACTCGATTCATAATTACTATCATTATAGGCTCGTTGCATAATGTACTAATATTATATTATATTATATTATATTATATTATATTATATTATATTATATTATATTATATTATATTATATTATATTATATTATATTATATTATTGTTTAGTCAACTATCCGAAGACAGGTTTAAACCTCATAAGTAACATCAATAAGGCATCACTCATGAGGCACCTAAGCCAGGAGGTAATGGAGTAGGATGGCCAATTCCTTTCCCCTCCACTGCATACATCAGAATTCAGATGTATACAAACAATTGTTCTTCCTCTGACAAAAATCGTCGTCAAATGAGATGTAGCACTGCCTCAGCCAGAACCATATTATATTATATTATATTATATTATATTATATTATATTATATTATATTATATTATATTATATTATATTATATTATATTATATTATATTATATTATATTATATTAGCAGCACAAGGATATGATTACAGACACTTAAAACGAATTGTAATGACCGAAAATTCTTCTGGCTACGTTTGTCTTTCCTCTATTCATCGACACACACAAATCAACAGGTTGAAGTCTCTGGACATCTTTCTTTCACTCTCGACTGACACTTCTGAGTTTATACCCAATACAAATAAAGTTCTACCTCCAGCGGTATTATACAATCTATTTCTCTACAGCAATTCTTCTCTCTCCTCAATCTTTGTTGTTCTTTCCTCTTCGTTTTATCTTTCACAGCCCTTCTTTTCAATGTCAGCTTTGGGGTTGTGGTTTGTATTATTTTTCTGGCCTCGCTTCTTACGAGAAGAATATGAGGTGAATGACTTTGCTGCCACCTGCTGAGAAACTCTTGAAGTGACAGTCGTCTTTCATAAATCACAGTTCCTTTGGAATCGCTGTTTTAGAGTGAAGAAGCCAAGTTTCTTGTGGTATGGTTATTGTAGCCTAAAGTTATATTATTGCGTTAATACTTTGACATTACGCTTAGCTGTTACATATAAAAAATGTTGTCCTACAGTAATGATCGAATATAAAACTGATTTATAGTTGCAGAGTCATGCCTTGTCATTCATTTTTGTCACAAAAGAGTCTACGGTTGGATTCGATAAAAAATTCTTTAATATTTTGGTAGACATGTCGTCTGTGCGACGAGTTTCCCCTTAAGTTATACGTATGTTTTCTCCGTCATTATAATCAATCGTTCTTTGATATCAACACACTCTTCCACTCCCCTATAGTTAAACGCTGATAAATATCTTTAATAACAATTCACATATTTCCTGAAGGAATTGAGATTTTATGTAGAATTTCAATAATATAATAACATATTATTTGAATACCTTATGTAATTCAAAAGGAATTTTAAAATATGTAATCACGACTACAATTGTCATATCATATTTTCTTAATTTTTTGTAGTTTAAATAACAGATTAAAATTATCATCAAACCGTCTCTGAATAGCTTCTGTAATCTCAAAGAGACTTAAAAGAAAATAATTACAATTACAAATTGAATTTCAAATTCATTTATTGGCTTTTTAACATAATAGGTCATCTACACATTAGACATTGCAGCCCAAAAAAGCAGAAGCTCGTGCAAATTATCATCATATTAGCATATATAATAATAATAATAATAATAATAATTTATTTTTTAATCTGGCAGAGCTAAGGTCAGTAGGCCTTCTCTTCCGCCCAGTCAGACTCTAATTCTAATTGAATACAATTGCTTACATAGTTATTACATTAATATCTAGACCGTAAAACAACATGAAAGTAAATAATGAAAGTTGGATAAGTAATGTTAGTGTGACAATAATAAACACTGGTAAGAAATATTTATAATAATAATAATAATAATAATAATAATAATAATAATAATAATAATGAAATAATTTAGAGATTTATCTGTGATATATATAACCATTAAACATTGAGAAACCTGAAACAGCTATTATTGTTAACAAGAATTGTTAGAAAAACATTTCGTTAGCCTATTCTTAAATTGGTTTGATGTCTGACAGTCCCTGACATTACTCGGTAGGGAATTCCAAAGCCGAGGAACAGCCACAGTGAAAGAAGATGAATATGAGGATGTTCGGTGGGAGGGAATGGATAATATTTTTATATTTTTCATTTAAAATTTTACAGAAAATTTTATTAAGTATCTCATATTTTTGCCATCTGCAAAAATAAATACCTTTCCTTCCATGCTCCTTACAAATTGAATTTCAAATTTATTTATTTAACATATGTGTGTTGTGATCGTGTGTCTAGGTTATGATGAGTGGCACAGCATTAGCGGCTGGTTGTCAAAATAATGAGTGTGCTACAATGTAAGAGATATTTAAGAGAGAGAGAGAGCAGCCATTAAACAAAATTATCTCTATACATATATATTATATATAAACAATATATCGGCCTACTGTATACATTTATATGTATTTATCTTAATTTTAGACTTGCCTAATGACGAAATATGAAGTCCATACGACGTTCCATCCTACTGCAGAACTTGTCAATTACCCTGATGTTAAACCCTTCCATCTTGGACATCATAAGCTTACTCTTTTCTATTGACAGTATTGCAAGAGCAGAGAGGCGATACTGGGACATAGTGTTCCTTAAAAACGTTTTTGTGCGTTTCAAGCAAGAAAAACATCTTTCTGGCTCAGCAGTGGCCATTGGTGTTGTAAAAAGAATATTTAACAACTTCGTTACTACACAGAATAGATACTATAAATTGTTGGAGACTATGTATTGTAAAAATTGTACAGCTCCATCTGTAGTTCGGAAGTCGGGTCTCCCGTACAGAACTTCAACTTGTGTCTTTAATATTCTTTTGTTCAGTACAGTATAGCTGCTGACAGCAACTTCAAGTTCGTGTTCAGGAAAATTATGCGAACAATTGTCAAGAAATTTGCTATATAACAATTTTGTTGCGTCTAGGTAGCATAAGACTGGATATTGCGAGTAGCTTCCTGAATTATACGGTCACATACTTCCTTGGCTTCAATTTTCTGGGATTGCTTGTTGGCTGATTCAGGAAGAACCTCAAATAAATAGATAGATGGCAGCAGCAGTCGGACACTTGAATTACCAAATACATTGTAAATAGTTTCGAGTTCTTCCGCAAACAAGCATTATTTCGTTACGCTTTACTTTTGCAATCTCCAAGCTGTGTCTTGCTGAAGCTGACTACAGCACTTTCCCGCGTAAAAATAGCCAATCAGAGCAGTGATTTCAGCTTCGCACATGCACATAATTGTCTACATTCTCATGTGGAGCTTTGAGTAGCACAACGAACCCCCTGAGGCACCAAAGAGCGAAGAGCGATGACTAAACACTCTATAACGCGTCATGAACATAACCACGGGAAATTGTGAAATGACAGATCAAACACTATGGTATTACAAATACATTATTTGAGCAAAAATTATCATTGTGCTGTAGCACAGTAGCACATAAGGACGGCCCGCCACTGATGAACTTTACATAAGAAATCACAATTAAAATCATCATTTCATCGTGTCTGAAAATTGTAATTCGAAAGGGGCGTTACAATGCTAGCATAACATATCTACATCAACAGACGATCAGCCGTTTCTCTGTTTCAGTTTTTATTTCGAATTTCTCTCAATATTTATTTCAGTCCTTTCCCCATTATTCCCATTTTCCTTATTTATTTCGCTTTTTTGTCTGTTTCGTTCTCTTTTACTTTGTCTCCGTTTCTTTCTTCTTAAATTTCCTCTGTTTCTATTCCAGTTATTACCTTAATACCTTATATGTATCGTATTTCACAGTTCTTTTTTTCCTTTTATTGATATTTCTTTCTTTGTCTCCCCTTCCTTCTTCAACTGTGAACTCCAGAATACAAATAAATTAGTAAATATATTTATCGATTCTTAAAGCTTGTTATTAAAACGTGTCTTATATTTCGCTACAAGCAGATCTATTGGTGAAATTTGACAGCATTTTGCTTCGGATTGTACACAGCACACATGAATTATACAGTAGCAAAGCCGTACATTCATAATGGATTACATTTGACATTTATTGAAAATATGCGTTGTTTGTTAACACGTGTTTCTGGCTAATGGAAGGACTGGCTGATATTGACGTTCCGTGTGGTGGAATACGTAAATTATTTAGTCTGCAAATCCCCGTGATTTCCCTACCTTTATCTCTGCTGGACCGATGTACCTAACCCGATATTAGTTCAATTTCACCTCACGGTTTAATAACAATCCCTCACAAGTGCAGAGGCTACTCACACACGATATGCTAAAATGCAAATGCAAGGAAATTATTCGCATATTATGGAAGTGATACAGAATACTGAAGTTATGGGAAAGTATCTTCTACAAATTTCACACGATTCTGCACTGAATTAAATTTAGCTTCTTTTCTTGCATTTCACATCTGTACATAAGAGAATATTATCTTGTTTGTAAACTAAAATTATAACATAAATAGGCTATTATTCTTCCGTTCCTTGATTGTGTTTATGACAACTGGATAGAGAATATTCGTCTGTGATTCAAGGGATAATGATTTGGCTACTAATCCTGTGGAAATTTACTCGTACCTTTGGAATTGGGTGAATAATAATTCTTGTTTTGTGTTTGATGGACATTGTCTCAAACTAGTGATGTTGAGCCATGATGACTCGGCAGAAAGTCAGGCTTCTCTTGTACAATTTTACCCGAGTGGATCAAAGAGGAATAAATATGTGGAAGGAACTAGATTTTTTCAATTTTGATTAAGTGATATGAAAATTAGAGATGAACAAAGCTAACTGCCGCTCTCGCTCGCTGTGTTCGTTGCATTTGTCTTTCGAGTTTCGTCTCGTAACTCTCGTGCGCTTCGAGTCTCGCTCATCATTCTCGAGATAGCATTTGGTCGACGTGGAAAGATTTCGTAACTTTGAATAACATACATAATTGAAATAAATAACCTTATAAATGTTTAAATGAGACAAAAAGATAAAACAGAACAGTATCTTAGTTATCAAAATGTTCTGGTTCTGTTATATGATATTACCTATGGTTATATAAATAGAAAAAAAAACAATTCTCAAATTAATTTGCATTTCTAAGAAACATAAAACATAACGTTAACATCTTTTTACTTCAGATTGCACACTTGATCTCAAACATATGAAAAGAAAATACCTAGCCTTTTAATAAGGGCCTAGTAATTAAATAAAGATAGGGGAACGGATTATTATACGCTGCAAGGTGGAGATGATATTTCAAATAGGCTACTTGATTATTTATACATATATAACAGTTGCCAAAGTTGATAAAAGTTCAGTCAGTTATAAACAACTGTGGTGATTCAAGGCTGCTTGATGTTCGGGACTTCGGGAGTGATCAATCTCGACGTCTCGAAACACTCACAAGCAGTCTTTTCGTCAACGACGCGACGTAGACAACATTGTCGTCCGGGTTTTCGGCTTTGCGGACGCTGTGTCTCGCTTTCCCCATCGTTGTTCGTCTGTAATGAAAATAGGCAATTAAACTAGCGTGAATAAGTATAAAGCATTTCAGAAAAGTGAGTTTCCAAAACTTCTGTAATTACAAATCAATTTGATATAAAACAGAAGAAAAAATGGTAGATAGCAAGGAAGAATGTCCAATTTCAGACGTTTCCTGAATCGGGGCAGGCAATAAGTTCAAAATTCCAGTCCTATATTACGGTTATTATGATTATTATTATTCAGAGTAGGTATGAAATTTAATTAAATAACATCATATATTTTATGACCATTATCTTTTCTAGGTACCTATTTAAAGACATCACAGATCATTTCATTAACTATAAAATTTGATGTTGTATAAGAGAGTCGAACCCACAAATATTGTTTCTAACCTAACTCAAAGCTGCCCGTCCTAGTCCCTACATACATCTCTGTCAAAATGTATTGATCAATGTTGATATGATGATCAGTATTTCTACTAATTTTCCGAGAAACTTGGATTTTCGTCAGCTTCGTGTCAGTTCGAACAGTTTGTGAAGTATGTTAACGAAGATTAATACATCATAGTACTTCATGCAAGTGGGACACACTCACGGACAGGAGAACGCGAATTCCATTATGCGCAATGTTCAGAACATACAGAGGTGAGCCAGCCTGGAGAGAAATAAAAAATAGGTTGCAGTCGCCAAATTACTTTTCAAGGAACGACCATTCATATAAATTGAGGGAAAGAAGACAGAGGACGGACACTGGAAAGTTTTCTTTTCTCAATCGTACTATCAAGGACTGCAATGCTTTACCTGCAGACTTACTAAAGGCTTTACCAATAACCAAAAATGTATTTAAAAATAGGCTTAAGGACTTTACTAATATACAGTAGTATATTATACACACTATTTAAATGGTGTAATTGGTATTTTGTTATTGAAGTGTTGTATAAGGTTAAACAGGTGACGGAAATGAGAGTGGAAGGAAGAAAGAGAAGAGGAAGACCAAGGATTAAATGGGAGGATACAATAGAAAGAATAGGCCAACAGAAAGGAAAAACAATGGTAGAGATGAAGAGAATGTGTAGAGACCGGGAAAAATGGATGAAATGGAAGGAGAGAGGCGAACCCGACGCTTAGCAGCAGAAGGGACTGAAGAAGAAGAAGAAGAAGAAGAAGTGTTGTATAAGTGAAGAAGTGTGTTGTGTCAGTGAAGTGTGTTTCTGTCAGTGAAGCTTTCTAGTTTATAGTGGCAATGCAAAGTATTTGAACAGTGAAATGTTTTTGAAGTGTTAGTGAAAGCAGGATAGATTCAGTGAAATGTGTCGTAGTTCCAATGCAGTGAGTGAGTTGTCAGGGAAATGAATGTAGTGCTGAAAGGTACTTGTGCAGGTTTGAACATATCATACTCGTGGGTTCTAGTTCGAACATAGAGTTAAGATGCAAATTATATTTCACTTTAAATGTTGTTTTAAGTGATCATGCTTCATTTAATTTAGTATACTCCCTGTTGTTATTATTACTAGTATTATTATTATTATTATTATTATTATTATTATTATTATTATTATTCACTTACTTACTGGCTTTTATGGAATCCGGAGGTCCATTGCCGCCCTCACATAAGCCCGCCATTGGTCCCTATCCTGAGCAAGATTAATCTATTCTCGATCATCATATCCCACCTTCCTCAAATCCATTTTAATATTATCTTCCCATCTACGTCTCGGCCTCCCTAAAGGTCTTTTTCCCTCCGGCCTCCCAACTAACACTCTATATGCATTTCTGGATTCGCCATACGTGCTACATGCCCTGCCCATCTCAAACGTCTGGATTTAATGTTCCTAATTATGTCAGGTGAAGAATATAATGCGTGCAGTTCTGTGTTGTGTAACTTTCTCCATTCTCCTGTAACTTCATCCCTCTTAGCCCTAAATATTTTCCTAAGCACCTTATTCTCAAACACCCTTAATCTCTGTTCCTCTCTCAAAGTGAGAGTCCCAGTTTCACAACCATACAGAACAATCGGTAATATTAACTGTTTTATAAATTCTAATTTTCAGATTTTTCGACAGCAGACTAGATGATATAAGTTTCTCAACCGAATAATAACAGGCATTTCCCATATTTATTCTGTGTTTAATTTCCTCCCGAGTATCATTTATATTTGTTACTGTTGCTCCCAGATATTTGAACTTCTCCACCTCTTCAAAAGATAAATTTCCAATTTTTATATTTCCATTTTATTAATTGTGTTTTTTATTAATTGTCATTATTGAGTGTAATTAGTTACCACTGCCACCGGGTATATACCCATTTGCAGTGTGAATAGATACGTACATACAAGTCGACACTTCTGAAACATACTGTAGGATTCCAAAATATCGGATTGATGGCGGCCGAGTGCAAGTCAGTGTTAGAGGAGTACAACGAGCCCCCGGGGACCGCGCTCGCTAGTTGCGCCAAATATGAATTCATTCTGATGCAGGGGCACATAAACATCGGACTTCCTATCCATTGGGAGGAGGGCTGCAAACTGAGAGATGCTGTACGATGACATATAGGAAGACGTGTGTTAAGTGATGTGCTAACGTGTGGAATGGCGAACAGAGTGGTACGATTAGGATTGTAATAGGGTAAACTAGGTAGTTATTGACCAGCATACGATGATTGACCGCTTCCTTTTTTTTCAAGTATATTGTGAATAAACCACGATCGTGATTTCACTTTTTGCTGCATATACCTCTACTAACAACCCTTATTTGTGGTTAGTTGTCGCTGTTCATCCCACTGAATTAGTGTCTGTTGTCTGAGAGGACTGAAATGGAATGGAAATGCAACTGAACGTAAACAAGTGTAAGTAACTAGAGTAATTGCTAAGAATAATGCACGCAATAATTTCTTTATTCTGCAAGGGATACATAAATTCTGGTGCTCGTTTTTGCACTCATAGTGTGAGAAAAGGTATATAAGGTTTCCGTCCACAGAATATTATTTTGTAATAGTACATTATGAAGCGAGCCTATAATGAAGGTAATTAAGAAGTGAGTATGGATATTTATGAAACGAGCGCAAGCGAGTTCCATAATTTTCATACGAGCTTCTTAATTACCATTATAGGCGAGTTTCATACGACTTTTTATGCTCGACCATATTTCTAACTTGATATTATTAATTTTACAATATATGACCTGGAGCAATGTCCCGCATGTTGTGAGATGTGCGCAGACGCGAAAGTATTGATTTTTTACGAGGAACAGATGTCCACAGTGACCTTGCTAGGCCGTAAAAACCTACAGAGATAACATTGAAATAAAATTAAACATTGAAAAACGAGATGACAAATTGAATTTATTTGAATATTATTTACAATTAACGCTAATTATTATAGTAACAGAACATAACCTTCTGCGACAGTATTGGATTTCCAGCCTCCGTGACTTTTCGCTAATTCTCTTTCGATTGCATATCCGAGAATAATCGATACTTGCGGTTTTATAACGGTAGAAAGCTGACCTGTCATTGGCTGAACAGTTGTAACCTGAGTCGTCATTGGCTGAAAGACCTGACCTTTAATGAGTAGGTGTACTTTAATGACATGCATTAAAGGTCTGCTACCAGGTGTATAATTACTACATTTCGGCATGTTCGAGCATAAAAGTTTTTATATGACATAAAAATTCTCCGTAGTCAATCACTATAAAATGTATGTCCGCAAACTACAGTGATTGGTCGTTTATATATTATTTGTTAGAATAACGACAAATTTGCTCCAATTCTATAATATATCCAGTTAAATTATGGGGATTTTTGCAGGACTGATAGCTACTATATAATAATGCCTAAGTCAGGTGATGTGCATTATACAGAGGAAGCTTTACGAAACGCTATAGAACCTGTCCGCAGTGGAATTGATTTAAATGAAGCTGCCAGGAAGTTTGGTGTCCTAAAAGCAATCTTAGCGTTCAGAAAAAAATATCCCGTTGAAGGAAAAGTATCCTTTGGTCCTCGCCCAGTGCTGGGTGAAGCCATTTGTAATAACATCAGAGAAATGGCACATACTTGCTTCTGATAAGGCACAAAAGAGAAAAATGGAAGAAGAGGCAAGAGAAGAAATGACGCGAATAAGAGATGAAAGAAAAAAAACAGCCAGAAGAGTTCTTAATGAGAAAGATCAAAACAAGAGAAGCGAAAGAGACAAGAAAAAAGTGAAAAATGTGAAAATGTGTTGTTCAATCACTGATAAGTGTGTGGTCAATAACTGTGTAGTAGACGGTCAATCACTAGTAAGTGTGTGGTCAATAACTATGTAGTAGACGGTCAATCACTAATAAGTGTGTGGTTATTAACTGTGCAGTAGAAGGTCAATCACTGTAAAAGTGGACTTGTTGTGTTTATTTAATTTACGTTTGCATTAAAATTTTATTTTTGTTTTGTTTATTGATTTTGATTTGTTTCTGAATCTTCGTTTGACCTAATGCCTTTAAAATTCTCTCAATAAATTATCATTATTTTCCGATATTTCATTGTTTTATTATTCATTAGCTTAAGTGGTCAATCACTATACAGTTTAACCTAAGGGGACAACTTGATTTATTGGAGTGCGTGATTTAAACTTGTATGGTTTGTAAAGTGATATGTTTAATATTGAAGAAAGAAGGAAATACAGGAGAAGAAAATGAAGAATAGAGAAAGATGAGGAGAAAGAAGGAGAAAGTTGGAAATAAAATGTAATAAAGAAAATCGGAAGAAAATATAAAAATAACCGAAGAATGGATGAAAAAAGGAAAAAGGAGTGTATACAAGCAGAAGAAGAGAAGTAAATAAAATTCAACGAAAAGAGTAATGAAAAAATAGAAACAGAGAAAACAGAAGAGGAACCGAACTGAAAGAAAGTATTAAAATAAAAACTAAGGAAAACACAGAAAGAGGAGAATTTTTAGATGAATGAATAAGTGAGTGAATGAATGAATGAATGAATGAATGAATGGATCGATGAAATTTATACAACGATAAAAGAAAAAGAAAGAGAAAGCAAGAAACGAGAGAAGATAGGATTTTTAGGCATTAAAAACAGTTGAAATAGGTAGGCAAAATAGGCATTTCAAAAGGCACTAATAATTTCTAATTCTTAATGGCTAACACGACCATAGTGTAGCATTATACACTAGTTTCTATAGTAATGCCATTATGACAGTGAATAACTAAATATTCCTCCAAATGTTGTAATGAGAACTGATGCCTGTTGTCCGTAAGAATGTTCTTAAGTTGGGAGAAACTGCTCTCCACTTCACATGAAGTGATGGGGCAATACTTCAGGGATCCAATCTCAGCTGGGGACCAAACCAGTGGGAACGCAGTAAAGTCAATGTCATTTCCAATCAGTGCTTCTGCCACCAATAACACTTGCTCCCAACCAGGATTTCTTTTCACAATTTTTAAATACTTATTTCTCATTGTTTTTTCCACGCTGCTTGGTATTTCTTTAAGAATAGTTTCTACTTTCTTCATAACTTGCACAGCTCTGTGGAGGGGAAAATTCTCCTCGTTTCCAGTTTCGTTATGTTAGCAGGCAGCTTTCCACAGTTTGTTTTGATGAAAGCAAGATCAGATCTTAACTTTGGGTTTGCCAGGATAATATTTGCTGCTGGATAAAAAAGAAACAAATTACAGATTTAAAAAAATCTATAGACTAGTCAATAAATTCAAATATAATAATATATAATATTGATATTTAGGCAACTTTTAGGCATTTATAAGCAAATAGGCATTTACAGTGAAAAAGGCAATTATAGGCACTATAGAATTCGCATATACTGGGTGTTCAGTTCCAAATGTGTCATGGCTCGCTGTATGCCGTCATGTGGCTAGCCGATGAGCCTAGAGAATTCAATCTTCCTACACTTCCGCAGAGGTGTATAACCTAAGAGGTAGAGAAGTTGCCTAGCAAGTACGGCGTTCATTCTGAAGAGTTCGTACCGATACGTACGGTAACGCCGGTAGTGGCAGGAATGTGAACTGTTTGGAAATACGTACTGTCGGGATATGGGGAGAGGGTTAAGACGATAACTTACGTATTTGTTGACATTAACTTCGACGGTCAACATGGACACGGAGCATTTGATTTGTGTTGTGGAATGTTACCGTACGCAACCGATGATAACAAATACCCTGCATACGACTTGCCGGCGCAAAACACAGTTCGAAAGAGGTTATGGTAGCACACAGACCGTACAGACCGCCATCTGTTGCTACGACTTTCAAGTTATACCGTACACGTTCTCAAGTTCAGATTGAAGAACGCCTTAAATAATAGGCAACTTCTCTAACATATAAGCTGAAACTCGCTTCAAATCGGTGACCCAACAACAGTGACGTCATGGCACACTTTGAAATGAACACCCAGTAGTACAATGCCTTAAAATGGATATGTAACCTAAAAGCTTGCGTCTTCAGGTTAAGGATTAAAATAGGCATATAGGCATAAATCCGCAGCTTAGTAATTATGTATACGCCTAAGAAGAAAGAAATGACAGGCACAAAAAGAAGACATACAATAAGTAAGTAAAGGAGGGATGAATAAAGGTAGAGAAAAGAAAAACCAAAGAAACACAAATAGAAAGAACCATAAAATATACCAAATATTTAAAGAAAGAATAAAATATAACTTATGAAGAAAGATTGACGTGAGATAGAAAGGATGCAAATGTTGAAGAGAAGGATTAATTGCATAAATAATGGTTGAATGAATAACAAACAGTAAATTTTCTTCCGCCTAAAAGCTGTTTAACTGAAATGTGTAAGTCGTGTAACTAAATTTTTATAAAGAAATTAAAAAGTTATATTATGTAAGCCTACTGTATTTATGAAATACAAAATTTATCTAACCTACAAGTCAAAAAGTTATACAAAATATACAATACATATAAACAAAAATATACATGGAAACAAAATAAATATATAAAATAAGGAGGAGAGGAAGGAAGGTAAAGGAAAGGAAAGCGTAAATCATAATAAAGGAGAAGATAAAATTTAAATATATATTTAATGAAAAGATTAATTAATGATTTATTGAAGAACAAGAAAATAAAAGAAATTACATATTTAAAATGTATATATGCCTATGTGGAGAAAAGAGAAGAACCGATGTGCAGAAAAGTACGGAGAGAAGATCTGGGAGGAAAGGAAGGCGAAAAATATACCTATACACGGGAAAAAAAGAAAGAATAGAATTAAAAAAGGAATGGAAGAAAACTTAAAAGGATTAAGACAGAGAAAAAATAAAGAAAGAAAATATAAAAGTTAGGCCTATATGAAAGAGAAACTTACTTACTTACAAATGGCTTTTAAGAAACCCGGAGGTTCATTGCCGCCCTCACATAAGCCCGCCATCGGTCCCTATCCTGAGCAAGATTAATCCAGTATCTACCATCATATGCCACCTCCCTCAAATCCATTTTTATATTATCTTCCCATCTACGTCTCCTCCTCCCCAAAGGTCATTTTCCCTCCGGCCTTCCAACCAACACTCTATATGCATTTCTGGATTCGCCCGTATGTGCTACATGCCCTGTCCATCTCAAACGTCTGGATTTAATGTTCCTAATTATGTCAGGTGAGAAATACAATGCGTACAGTTCTTCGTTGTGCAACTTTCTCCATTCATCTGTAACTTCATCCCTATTAGCCCCATATTTTTCTAAGCACCTTATTCTCAAACACCCTTAACTTCTGTTCCTCAAAGTTAGAGAGACACGCGAAAAAAATTGAAGAAAGGTAAAGACTGATAGATAACACAAGACTAAAGACAAAGGGAATGGGAATAAAAATCAAATCAGGAAGAACTCTGACAGAGAAATTTATTTTCATCTAACGTAGTTGTGATGTCAGATGCGGGCATCGAACTCGCGAGAAGCAGGCAGCGGGCTCGTGCTCTTGTGAAGGCAGCGCACGTGCCAGTCGCACTCTGCCCATAAAACACAGATACGTGGGCTTTTAAGGAGCTGACGTCACAATACATCGCCATGGCGACCGGCGCGTGTATGTCTCAAAGAGCGCTGGCTAGCTTTTTATGGGCCCGGGCTATCAAAACCGTGAAGTTGTCTCTTTTAAGAGCCGACCATGTCAGATCTTTACCGACCGGAATGAAAGCACTAATTACAGATGGTATGCACTGCCCTCTTCATGAAGACGTCATCAAAACAAGAAAGGACACGCCTTAGAATTTTAAATATCAGCTTTGTCTTAAGTAAGTTTTATTATGAATAACAATGCGGTTCCTTTCAAACGTTACATGTATATAATATATATAATTATTATACATTACATATTAGCCTTCATCATCATCATCATCATCATCATCACCATCACCATCACCATCATCACCATCATCACTATCGCCAATATCTTCCTCTCCTATCAGAAATCGGCCCTAACACCTCTTCCGATTATAGAAGAACGAGCCATCATTCTCTTTTTAGGCCTTTCAGAGTTTGTTTCCCTGCCGGATTAAAACGTAGAAGGGTTTTTGGTATTTTATCTCTTTTCATTCTCTGGAAGCCTGTCCTCATGGAGAACTACTGAGGAATAGTCGTCACCACAAGATTCGATCCCTCCTAGCATCGGCTCTACGAGGAAAAAACTACCAAGTAGAGGAGGAGGTCCATGGTTTGTCCACAAATGGGTCTACAAGGCGCATTGACATCATCGCTATCCCGACAAGATCAACAAGCGGATTCATAATTGATCCAACTGTAAGAATGGAAATGTACGAAAATCAACCTGCTGAGGTACATCAGGAAAAATGCGACATATATGACCCCACTATACCATATTATAAGGGAAAATATCATCTAACGTCGATCGAAGTTATTGGATTACTGATTGGGGCTAGAAGAACCATCACAAAAAGATTATCGCATTTTTGTAAGTAGTTTGGTCTAGGACAAACTCTTGTCACTGAAGTATCTATGTCTGCAGTGAAGGGATCTATAAAAATTCTAAGAAACCATCTCTACAGTTATATAGATTGATCTCTTTGCTATGGCGATCTGCTCACTAAAGTTGGGTGTTGCAAATAGACGACTGTGATCACCCAATAGCTAATAGATACTAGGAAATTTTATGTTTCTTCTGGAATTAATGATGTTTTGTTTAGTTTTTTCCAATTATTTCTAATTGTGCTATTTCTTATTCTTTTTCTTCTCCATTGTTTTCTTTTTTTCCATTATAACAACAATTTTATGGTAAGCTTTGTCTTCTAGGCGGCCTTCACTTGGAGGAAGCGGAATAAAATTTATTCGAAATAAATATTCGTACAATTTATTTGTGTGCATACAGGTTGGAAATGAAAGAATCCTGCAGATTTTCAGAGCGAATAGCTCATGTTGTATGTAGCAAAAAAGTGTACCGGTAATACCATATTGGTGGAAAGTTAATAGTTTTCTCAGAAAAAAAAATTCCCAAATGTTTAACCCCTTCTTATTCTGTAATTATTGCGAGTAGGATCATGATTTTTGTCTATATCGATAGAAAATCTAATAAAGAATCATTTCTTCCTCCGGTGTATTTCAGTTTTGGTTTAAATTTAATTAAAAAAACATTAATTTCAAGCCACTGAACGATGCGAGCTGATTGCAACGTCTTAGGGAGAGAGGGAGGCTTTCGTACAGAGACAGACCTGAGTTCGTTGACTTCTTGACGACTCTGTTAGCGGCGATGTTGCCAGACTGCTGAAACTTTCAACTTAACTTTCTAATTAACCATACATTTAATCACAAAACGTAATATAGGTTTTCTATTTATTTAAGTGTGTCCTATCGTTCATTTCAATCTACGGGTTGTTTCACTTCCACCCTATGTGAATGTATACAATATTCCTATCTCACGTTTCTTTTGAAAATATTTACAGTAATTGTTCCAATAATGTATGAATATTACTCATATTATATTATATTATATTATATTATATTATATTATATTATATTATATTATATTATATTATATTATATTATATTATATTACCTTTGTGGTTATGGTTACGGTTATGATTTTTATGGTTATAGTTGTGTTTTGTTTTGTATTAGACGCTTATAACAGGAAAGGAGATGATACCAAGAGATATATTACAGGAGCTAAATGAAAGCTCTGAGCAGTATGGAATGAAGATAAATGCAAACACGACGAAGACCATGGTTATCGGAAGAAAAATAAAGAAGATGAACGTGCAGATTCGAAATGAGGCAGTGGAACAAGTGAACAGCTTCTATAAGCAATAACATGAGCTGCTGTCAGGAAGTCAGTGGAGGTTAAAAATGTCAAAGGAAGCTTTCAATAAAAACGTAACATTTTTTGAGAACCTAAGGAAGAGATTATTGAAATGCTTTGTGTGAAGTGTGGCATTGTATGGGGCAGAAACATAGACATTACGACGAAGTGAAGAGAAACGATTCAAAGCATTTGAAATGTGGATATGATGAAGAAGGTAGAGTGTGAAACCGACAGAACGAATAAGAAATGAAGCTGTGCTAAAAGAATGAAGAAATACAAATTACAAATCCCACAAAATATTAAAGATATTCATTTTGCAAGAATAATGCTGAAAATAGATCAGGAAGAGAAAAGAAATAGGCTGGGTTACTGGCTCAGAAGAAACTGCCTACTGAATGATTCACTGGAAGTAAGGGTGAACGAAAGAAATGTTCGAAAAAGAAGATGTCAGATGATAGACAACATTTAGAAATATTGATGATATGCAAATATTAAAAGAAGGCGAAAAAGAAGGAAGATTGGAATATGCTGGGTTTGTAGTGAAGGACCTGACTTTGGGCACAAAGCAATGAATGAATTGATATTATATTATACTAGTGGCTTGTGCAGCAAATACTGCTGCAAACTAAGTTCGTTAGACGTTCAAATACAAATTTTTCAGATTTATTTTAAATGAAGAATACTTGTCTTTTTTATAGTTATTTGCTTCCACAATAATGAAACATACTTCCTCTGAATGGATTTTTTAGGCCAAATACTTTTTCTTGAACCTATCCAACTTCAGTTTTTGAGTTTCAACGCGAAAACGCAAGTATCAATGTCAGGACGATAGCAGTAGCTATTTCAGGTCATTGTGGATTGTAGGCAAAATTAAAAAAAAAAAAATCAGGTTTGCTAAGCTTTCGAACAATAGCATTTACGTATAGCTGCTGCATGTAGAACTTGAAATGTAGAGCGTAAAATGATTTTATCCTACTAAGAGATCTTGCTGAAATGATCTGGAGACTACAACATTTTCTAGGCCTCTTATTTTATCAGTAAGTAATACCTTTTGATCTTTCCTTAGGAACTGTAATTTTTGCGCTCTCTCGAGCCAATACTGAAGACAATGACACATATCAATATCTACACTACACCGCCATTAAGTATATGAAAAAGACCCAACCCCACTGGGTTAATAAGTATAAAAATATTTGATTCTTAATAACAATATTATTATCTTACTTAAGTTTTGTGGTTATATATAGCAGCCACTCAGTAAATTATAGAAATGAAGATCGAAATTAAGATATTCTCTACATTTACTTACATAACCACAAAACGTTTCACTTTCATGTCATCAATATAGCAGCAATATTATGTACAATTAATGAAAAATAGATGCATCATGATATTAACTACAATAATATTTAATATCTAATGGTAATAATGTCATCAATCCACCTCAAGTTTCGTAGATTTGAACATTCAATACACAGTTGTACTCAGAAAATTATACACTGCAGTATCAGTTTTTAATGACAAATTGAATTGAGCTCTAAATATGTCGGCAATCCTGCAGGTCATGGCCTTCGTGTAATAGCCTATTGTTTATTGTAGTGTGTGTTTTGTTCTGAAATTCAATCAAATCCGCCGTGATTCAATAAAATAGTTCTCAAAACTGACAACAGATGGATTTTGGAAAATAGGAAAATAATGTAGGAAAATTGACATTTCACTGAAAACTACTACTTTTCCGAAAAAACTTTGGATGTCAGGCATGAAAATGAGGGGTCACTCATTAAAATCCGTTCAGCCGTTTTCCCGTAATTTCCATTACCAGTTCAAATTATATATATATATATATATATATATATATATATATATATAGATTTGGATCAGAAACTCCACAAAAAAACTTCATAAACATGTCAACAAAATATATGAAACACTGTTTTACACTGACAAATTAAGAACACTGAGGCCCAATTGTATAAAACTCCCTGACTAAAGATCAACTTTGATCGTAGAACCGAGTTCAGACACTTCTTCAATTGTATAAAACTTTTCTGCGATCAAATTACCTTGGTTCAAATGCAATCTAAGTTCACGTGAAAAGGATCTGGCAACATCGCATAAACAGGTGAAATACGTGATGCGCGGATCATGTTATACAGGTTTGTTCAGTGTTGCCAATGTAGCGACTTTAACTCTTTTTCAACAACAATTTCTTTTAACTTTTATATTGCTTAATTAGGGATTTAGTGTCCTTTTTAGCACCCCAATAGTGACAAAATTTAATCTTTCTTTGTTGATAATGAGAAATCTAGCGACTTTACAACTACTTTTTCGCGACTTTCCGTATACTCTGTTGGAGACACTGGTTTTTGTGCAATGTAAATAATGGCGGACAATAAGAAGAAGGTTGACTGTTCTCAGAGTTGTTAACATTTTATGGTGTTTGATACTGCTAAACATAATAAAGCTTTATAAAACGACAATTTTGGTTTAGTAATATAGTAAATTGAAAATGTATGAATGTACCTATCATATCCATTAATAATTCATGGTTGTTATAAACATAATATAATTATAGGTTATGTTATTTGATACTGCTGAACACGATAGAGCCGTATAAAATATAAGATTGTTTGTGTATTAAGGCAAGAAATTGAAAGAAATATATATAAATGTACCTATCATATCTATTGATATTAATAATAATGGATATTTTATTTGCGCAATCTGTCACTCGTATATTTCAAACAGAAAAGAAATAACTGAACTTGGATCATCTAACTTAATCGGAGAAATTTCTTCAGTCAAAGTTTACTTTAGTTTGAGACAAATTAATCTCAGATTAGACTTTATACAACACAAAATTCCAAGTTCAGCTGAAACAAGGAACAATTTAACCTCTGATCTAAGATTAAATGGTTTATACAATCGGGCCTGAGTGTTACAGGCTTCACATAATGTCGGGTAAAAAAAATGCAATATGGGGTCTTACAAAACCCACTTATAACGCCTCCATCCACCGCCGTGTGAGCAGGCAACCCGGCACACAGCGTATAAATGTGGAGCGGGAATACATTGCTAACGAGAGAACCTTGCTGCCCCAAGTGACTGACTCTGCTAGAGGGAATTCACTTTCATCGTTGCAAGAGATGCAAAAAAACTGTGTCCACAAAGAGCTGGGTTCAATGTATGTAGAGAAAACTTGCAAGAGAATACAAAAACAAAGTATTAGCATTTTTGTTAGTTTTTAGTTTAGTCAGTGAAGATAAGAGGCGAGGAAGGAATTATTGATGTGTTCAGTACTTTTATTTTTGTAGGTTTATTTGCTTGGTATTTATTTATTTGTTTTTAGTAAAAAAAAAAAAAAGATACAGTATTAACACATTAATAGAGTGTATGTATAATAATAAAACCAGAGATCTACACATACGGAAGTAATTTATAAAATTTACGAAGAAATTAACCTTAAAAAGAAGCAAAAATAATATTCAAATTTGAAATATACGAAACAATTCATAACTAGGAGACTAATTTTTTTTCTAAAAACCACTGTCAAATTAATGTTATAAGTGCCAGATATACATACATACGTGTTCTGCCCATGGGCAGGTCTTTCACTGCAAACCCAGCATTCTCCAAACTTTTCTATTTTCTGTTCCCACGTGGAATGATTAACATTACTATTATTATTATTATTATTATTATTATTATTATTATTATTATTATTATTATTATTATTTAAGCCACCTATAATTGGAAGCTTGCTTTTGTTGGTTCTGAAGTTTTAATAAAATATAAATTATTACTTACTTACAAATGGCTTTTAAGGAGCCCGCAAGATCATTGCCGCCCTTCTGTGCAAGATTAACCCAGTCTCTATAATCATATCGCACCTCCCTCAAATCAATTTTAATATTATCCTCCCATCTACGTCTCGGACTCGCCAAAGATCTTTTTCCCTTTGGTCTCCCAACGTCTCTGGATTCGCCCATACGTGCTACATGCCCTGCCCATCTCAAACGTCTGGATTTAATATTCCTAATTATGTCAGGTGAAAAATACAATGCGTGCAGTTGTGCGTTGTGTAACTTTCTCCATTCTCCTGTAACTTCATCTCTCTTAGCCCCAGATATTTTCCTAAGCACCTTATTCTCAAACACCCTTAATCTCTGTTCCTCTCTTAAAGTGAGAGTCCAAGTTTCACAACCATACAGA